>UXGD01003594.1:0-19824 GCA_900474315.1 Torymus auratus | reverse complement strand
GATTGCAGCAACATTGCTCCAATATAGCATCCATATATAAAAGTGTTGAGGGAATATTGGCGAATATGGGGAATATGATAAAGCAATATTGGAGCAATGTTGCTCCAAAATTGGGTGCTATAGGGGTATACATGATAATTAAAAAACTCACCAAGATAAATGCAGAAATAATGTATTTCAAAAAATCATTGTTCGAAAAAATATTACGATAATAAATAGTAAATAAAAAAAATATTTATATTCTACGTATATTAGTGACTAAACACTTTTTCAAATTACTCATTGCAGGTACGGCCCTATAATGGTATAATGGTCAAAATGAAGGCTATTTAAAAGCTCTCTAAAAAATGTCATTTTTCCATTTCTTATGCGTGCGTGCCTGCACGCATGTGCGTAGCGTGTGACTTGGTTATATGGATGTGCGTGCGTGTATACAATTATATGTAGAATAAATATCTCAGAAATAGCTAATGGACCGATTTTAATCAGGCAAAACTTCTTTAATGTCACATAGGTAACCCACGCTGAAAAGTATTGACCAACAGGATTGATATTTTGAGCTTTTTCATTTCGAAAGACATTTAAAAAGTCACTTCTTCTAAATAATCTTTATCAGTACCTTTTCGGTGGTATACTCTTTTAGTTTTTGCACCTCCAATTTTAATTTAATAATATATTAAGATAGTAATACTCAACGTATCAGAAGAAAAAATTCATGAATGCAAATCCTTTGGGTATATTGTTTATAATTTTGATAAAAGCACTATAAAATGAATTTATAGGTTTTCACGGATCACCAATAATTCACTTTTCCTCGAAAATAACTCAAAACTAACTCTTAAAATTAAGCTTTGTCAAAAATATTTTCAGTCAATTAAAAAAAATAAACAAAGCAAGATCAAGCAATTTTTTGGAAATGAAATTTATTCTTTACTTTCAAAATTTTGATCTTGGAATGGAATGAAAAATCATTTGCTTATTAGTACCAATGGACTCATTTCCTAATTTCTTTTATCTAAAAATAATTATATGTATATATTTTTATTTTTCTATTATTAATCATTAGATATCATTTATTATTATATCTTTTTAAACGTATCGTATTAACATATTATTAGATTCTACATTGGGCAGATACTTGCCTTCGGAGCGCTCCCGCGCTCCTTGATTTTCGCAGAAAATCATTCCTTACAAGAATTAATCAGGATACACTGTCAAAATAAGAATAAAAAATATTGTAGGTGTGTATATTCTTCTCTTTCAAGTAGAAAGTAAGGTTATGTTTAGGCCCTGTAAATCTGAATTACTCGGTTAATTTCAGTTAAATAGTTCGAAATTATCAAACGATTCGAACATCGATTAGATATATATAGTTCGAAATGATCAAAGTGTTCTAACCTCTACCAAGCAAGTAGTTGGAACTGTTCGAAATTCAATTCAATAGTTTGAAATGATTTAACATCGTTTTATCATGGATTGAATAGTTTAATTATACGTCAGACCGTTTAGTAATTAAACAGATCCGAAAATAATCCAAAACTTTGATCAATTATTGAAAGTTTATCAAACCTTATATAGTATAAAATAATGTAGGATCAATTTTAAATCCATTTAATAAATAATGCTTAATTTTCAGCATTAGTTAGTCATAAATTTATTGAGTTTTGATTGGAATCTTTGACAAAGTGATAGAAAAATATAATGAAAATAGATTTCTACATTTACTTTATTATATTATAATGTATAATATAATAACATGTATATAATGTATTATGATAACCTATAATATTTGCAATACATTAATTATTTATTATATAATATTGTAAAATCATATATACTTATCATCGTTCGCTCGGGTCGAAAATCACTTGCAGCAGGCACTAGTCGAAAAATAGTATAGAGAAACCAGTATTGGGATCGAAGTTTCTAGAAGTGAGGTTATGTGACTTTTTCGATCCTGAAATCATGGATTAAACACGAATACCTTTCCGCCGAGTATGCGAAGAAGTTGTATATTGCACTAAAGCCCAATGAGGTCTATGGACGCTAGTCCTTCGCAGGAGTCAATACCCACTTTATTCCCTAGGTGCATAATAGAATATTTAATTGATTTACTTCTTATTCATATATAGTATCGTTAATTATTTCATATTATCAACTGATGCAGATAAATCTCATGCGAGTAGTTCGATTCGGTTCGAATGGTTCGACCGATATGAAAATCGGATAGTCTAATCTGGTTCAAAACTTTGAGGTAAAACGAATATATAGTTATCTCATGGTTCGAATACTTAGACTTCGTATGTACTGATCGTGTTTTTTTTTATTTTACAGCTATCTGAAAGTCTTTATTGCTAGCCTTATACAGATCAGTTTTGTTGTGCTGAGTATTTTGGATGCAATGGGTTCATCCTTGGTAACTCGCGCCGTAATGTGGACCTACAGTTCTGAACCATCTAAACTAAGAAAATAAACATTCCGAACTTCAAAAAATTCGGCTCACAGCTGCTAGTCAATCACTGAAGCCGAAATTCAAACAGTCATTCCGAATGGAATTGAAAGTTCGATGCTTTTGATTGCGATTGCACATATCTCAGTCGTCTAGACTGAGTTACCTGCAATTAATTGGTAGAAGTTTAGCATACTCCCGATCTGTTTAAAAAATACTCTACTACATGGTCATTTTATTCAATTTTGTTACAAATTTCTATAACATGTAGGCTTATTACGAGATTTTCAGACTTTAAGGTATTTTCTGATTTATTGTTAGATTTGCCGTGATCTATAGGTATTATACAATACAAACCAATTTGCCTGCATTAAGAAAAATAAACGACGTGAAGGTCAAGGATTGGATAAAAAAAATATCCAAATTTATCTATTTTATTTTATCGAAACACTAGTTCAAAGAGTAAACTGTAAATAGAGTACGATGGAAATACCTAAATTCAATTATATTAATTATATTTATTAAACAGATGCATGTAGTTGGCCCTTTCAAGATAGAGTTAAGATGAAACAAATCATCAAAAAGAAGTTAGAGTTATATAGAAAAATGCCCAAGGCGAGATTCGAACCTGGAGCTCCTAGGTGTATAAACGACTAAACTTAATTTTTTAACATTGTTATTATTCAAGTCTAAGATAGAAACGCTTTAAATTTCTTACTTTCTGCGCAAACCGCGTGGAATAAAACCTAATTAAAAAGCGTCGCTCTGGGATAATCGGTATTGAAACAATTCAGTTTAGATGTTTAGATCACATTCCGTAGACTTAGACACCAAACCTGTATTAATGCCCAACTCCGGCTCAATTTATCAAAAGGCCTGCTAAACTGACGGTTACATTAACATTTAAAACAGTAAAAATCCCACATCTTATAAAAAAAGTAAAGTTTATTTATAAAGGTTTCTCCGTATAGAAAATAGTTCATGACTTTTCTTCTGAAATTTACAAAGCATATACAAATTGATAAAGTAAACGAGTTATATTGTTACAATCAGTATGATGATCAAACTTTGTAAATAATATTTCGTGTGCCAGTTTTTTCGCGAGCTTATCGTACCTAGGTATATAAATGAAACTTTCATTGTCGTATATTTCCGGACTAAAGTTCTGCAAAAATTTATTCGGAATTCCACGCGGGCTTCACATCCCAGTGATTTCAATTTTTACAATCTACAGCATGGTTTCCCGCGCAGAACGGCGTCACTTTTACAAAATGTATCTATATAACCTTTCCAGTGAGGGGACGGTCGCCCGAGCGAATGAAAAAGATTCCCCGAAAGTATATTACGGAAATGAGATTTGCGAGGAGAGAGAGAGAAAGAGGGGAGAGAGCTGTCCGCGTATAAATCTCGTACATTTTCGTGTTTTTCCTCGAAGATGCTATGTATGCGTGTGTCTGTTTGTGCGCAGATATACACAGCGTACAGGAAGCACGCCCCGACTTTCCCGCGACTGCCGCGTGCAGACGTGCGAACAAGAGCCCGACGCCGCCACGACATCGTCGCTGGCGCCGGAGGAGCATAAAATACGCGCTTCGATTCTTGTAATACTTTGAGGGATGGTCGAGCGTAAGCTGGTGCGCATGCGCCACAACCACCCGCGTTGAACATTCTTTTATCTTATCGGCGCGCGTTCAAACGCGAAATTATGGGGGGAAATTTTAAACAATTTATTGAAATGCTTTATGTCCGTCCGCTATGTCGCTGAACTTTCCACTTTTTATGAATCATCATGATATAGCCAGTTTTATTTCGATTTTTATTTGATTTTTATTTATTATTTTTTTTTTTTTTACACTTTATATATACCACATCGATGTTACATGTAACAAAGGATTGACGACATTAAATTTATTTAAATTTTAATTTTATCGCTTGCAAGCGTAAAGAAAATTTTTTATTTTCCACCGAAGGAATTTATTATTTAACGATTATAATAATATTGGTTACATTGTAAAGTTATAAAGGTACAATAATTGTGATTTTAATTTAACATTTTTGAACATCAAAATTATGACCCTCCTGCAGATTAAATCTAGCTGGACAATCCCGTTCGCTCTAGTAGCGCGGAAAAATAAGCTCTTGTGTGCCAAATGGAAATTTTCTGAATTCATAATATAATTATACCCATTCATGTATATAGCGCCTAGGGATTTCGCGATATCTTGCTTTTTCTGGGAATTATAGGTGAAAGTGCAGCTAGAAAAAGAAATAATAAAATAGTTTTGATGAGAAGAGTTTAAATTGGAGTTTTATAATATATTAATGAAAGTTTTTGTCTATACACTTTCAAGAACACCAATGCTTAAAATAAACAATGTTCTTATGAAATTAATCATTTTCAACATGGAGAACAATGTTGTATTTAACAGTTTTGTACGTATCTATAAATATATAGTGTATAATATTATTATATTTGATAGTAAATGGGGGATGGACTTTCATAAAAAAATACCAAAATTTCCTACTATTTTGGTCATTTTTTTGTATAAATTTCGGAAAGGGTATTTCAAATTATTAAATTAATGTACATTTACGCTACCTATTATAGTGTTAACCTTTTGCTGTGCCCTTTTTCATACACGTAATCGTTTTTCATGACAATTTTTCAGCTCTAAATTTTACTCTAGATATTTCTAGACAAAATGATTTTTTATACGATCCACAGACAAATACCTAACAAAGTAACTCAATCCATATACCTCTTATCGTGCACGTCTCTTGGTTACAAACAAAAAAAAAGCATGAAAAATATGCTATTTTTCAGAAAGAAAATTTGTTTATGAAAAGATTGAAAGAAAACAGGAATGTTCTATATATTCCCCGATACTCTTATTTCGTACATTACATTAAAAACTTCAATTGCAAGAGAATCCTAGCTTACAATCCAAATTATACACTATATACAGGTACATAATAGTCCTTTTTGATTTGTACGTAGCATTTATTTCGGGGATATGAATAAAACATTGTTTCGTTATTCATGTCTGGTGTACAAACTCTTTTTTATAATAAATAGTTTGGTACTTGATTAATGATCTTTTTTTCAGTTGACCATTTGAACAAGCTAAAAAATATTTAAATATTGATTTATTTGATTTGACATAGGGATTCTTTGAGGGCCAATGTCGATATGAAATGAATTAACTTACAGTTTTTGTTTCGTTGTGAAATTGTCTGGGCTCTTCAATTCTGTAATATTCAGTTTCTACTGTCAACAGCCATATAAATTGGGAAAATCGATAATCGACTGTTGAAAATTATTTAATTTAAACATAAAAACCAGTACTAGCTTATAATAAACGATTCGCATTACACCGACTGTGATAATGTTATATTTGTATCAAAAGTACCATATATATGAGATGAAGTATGAACTACTAAACGAGTAAAAGCAAACAATGTATGGATATTTTCGTGGCGTCCGTTATAGCTCAAAGTTGATGTAATTGTGATACATTCTTGCGCATGTTGAATACGTTTGACGAAAATAATTGAGCACCGAGGTTGGTGATGTTTGTATCGGCATTCGAGAGGCGACAAACATGTGCGTACATTGAGGGCAACGTTGAAAGAGAATTGTCGGGTGAAGCATGTTATTTAATAATGAATGGCCCGTGAAGTCAGAGGGCTATAATATATCGTGATTACAAGAGAAACCAAGCGAAAATGCTAATTTCAAAATTCCAATGCTTCTAATGAATCATTTTTCTTGTACATTTCCACTTATTCACCAGGATTAACGATCGTTTATTGAAACTGACCAATTTCCAGACAGTTATTGACTAATTTATCACTCATGTATCGTCAAGCTGTTGAAATGAGTTTTGAACCCATCCGTCACTTTGTGACGTTTAATTAATTTCGAAAATCAGATTATAATAATATTATATTCACTCAAATATTTAAATCCATTTCCTTATATTTTATGTAAATTTATCTACGTATTTTTCTTTTTACCTCTGGATTATAAGAATGATTCAAGACGTGTCTAATCTGATAAGATGAATAAAATAAGCCAGTGAAATGGAATTAAGATGGTTTAAAATCAACACGCAAGTAAATAAAAGTGGTACTTAATCGTAAACTTTGGTTAAAGAAGGTAATCGACGTGTACGCTGGTCTAATTGCCGAGATTAAGAGAAAAGGTTCTACAACAAGTAAGAGACGGATAGTGTGTTTTCTGACAGGACTAGGCAGCGAGTAGGAGTGCTTGCTACACCCTTTTAACGACCGGTCCCACCTCACTTCCGCGTACTTCCATGGACTCATGCTTTAACAGCCAGTAGAGAGCATCGGATTTGAGAGCAAATTACCCAATTTAAGCCGTATTTTCAATAAAGCTGTATAAAATCGTTTGACAAAAAAGGATTTTAGAATATTGGCGATGTAAAAGCGTGCATTCAAAAGCTCTCAGATATAATTAGTGTTACTTTTAATACAATATACACAGAGAAAATTTGGATACGGACAAACGAATGCTCGTTATTAGCTAAATAATATTTCCTAATAGTTAAGAAACCATGTCTTTGAAATTGTAGAAAATTTGAACTGATGAACTGCGTCTTAACTGTTAAGGAACATTATTAATTACTAATAAATACTGTTAACGATTAAGAAATATATAGTTGGCACAAATAACATGAGGATTTTATAGCTAAAAAAGTAGATTTTTAATGTAAAGATTTTCTTTTCTCAGTGTAGATGTCCACAAACTTGAATTTGAATTAACAACAACTTCTCGCCCAATGCGTAAAATGGTAATGCAGTTTTTCGCGGATAAATCCAATTCGGAAATGCCGTTTATGCAAATCGTTTTCAGAACGCGAATGTCAGAGGAAATTAATTCGCGGAAAGTTACACTTTAGCCATATTACTTTTGCAGAGAGAGCGTAAACGTAGTTTTCGGCTCTCCGGCTTTCATAAAGCTAAAAGGTCTCTGGCGAGATTGTCAAAGTGTTGATATACAGGGGGGATAACGCGGCGCGGCGTAAGTTTTATTTTTCGTGAAAATTGAATGAGCTGCTGCGCGCTTACGAGCGCGGGCTCGAATGAAAACGCGACGGATAAACCAACAGAGTATCGTCGCGTCTCGTCACCGCGGAAGCGCAAAGAAAAATAGCGCCAGTAGCGCGCATCATGGCTGGTCATCGAGGGATGAACGGCGACGGTTGGGCATCAGGCAGGCCGGCAGACGTTTCGTTGTCATGTTTTCTGTAAAAATAACGACTTTTCGAAAATGCATAAAACGGCTTTTACCCCCACAGCCTGGCGCGGACGCGCGCTATCGCGTAGCATGCATATATGTATATACATAGACGGGCGCAACAATAAACCGAACGCTCAGTCGCACGCCATGAAAGAAGACATTCGATATATACGAGCTCCCTCTGATGCGCCATTCTCTAAAACTGTTACAATGTATATCTATACTATACAGCCGCCTATGTATAGGCAAAGCATTTCCATATCCATTGTTGACGCGTATCTTGGTTAGTGTTAGAAAACGCGCAGTCTCGTTATATGATATCAAATATATTTATAAATAACGATAAAGCCGATAATATTTGTTATCGATTATAATGCGTATCCTCCAGAATCAAAGAATCAGGTTAATGCACATTTTACTTAAATGTCCGTTAAAAGTGATTGCACGCTTTTAGCGCGTGGCTTTACTTGCAATTATTAAATCTTTTTATATATATTATATTTTAATCGGCTATTGCTATCATATCTTTCCATCATCAATTAATTCAATAAAAATCGCAAAAGTAGAGAGTGAGAATAAGTATCAAGCCTTTAAAAGGATATATTCAATTTCGCCAATTTAAGAAGATTGATAAAGTGAACTATATTTTCACGTTCAGTGATAAGTAAATTGGCCTACTTTTGTCAATTACTTCTTTCTTTATAAAAAGAATGCTTTGCAATTTTTCAAATTCCAAATAACTTACGTGAATTTTAGTACGTTAGAGGTCAACTCATTTTAGAGTGTGTGCATTTTTACAAAATGTTCTCCGTGTGCATACGTGTGATAAATATTGGACCACCATAAATCCGGAACGAAAGAAGATAATATCAGGGTGAAATTTTAAAATAATTAAAAACCGCTGCTAATTAATTGGCACTTAGTTTCTTTAAACTTAATTTGTTATTCCATTAAATTAATTATCGATCCCAAAAAAAGAGTATAAGCAAAAAAAAAAAAAACTTTGACCTGAAACTTTTGTAGGAATTGAATGTTTTAAATCTTCTGGAATTGTAGGTACTCCTTATTTTTTATGATACGGTGTATTTGTTTTTATAATAATATAATTACTTATATAATGGCTTTATAAATCAACTTGGAAAGTAGGAAAAAAAATATTTCATAAAATTAAAAAATATTAGCTCTATAATATTAATTAAAAGAAAAAAATTAAAAAACTAAAATTTGAAATTTTGGTCGTAAACAAAAGAAAAACAATTTCAATACGGATAGCTTATTTTATTTTTCAAATTTAATCTTAGATATAATATAATATAGAATTTATTGCTGCGGCGGCTATACTTATTGGTGTTTCTGTGTAAGATTAGAGATATATTTTTATGAATTTTAAATTACATTTTTGGATTAGATAATTTGAATACAAATTATAAACAATAGTTTGTCGAAGCGTACGCGCCCACACACTATGACTCGTGTCAGATTTTGGAGAAAATTGGATGGAATGGATCCAATAAATAACTTCAAAATGTTCGAATGGATGTGTGTGTGTGTGTGTGTGTGTGTGTGTGTGTTTATAAAATATATATTTCGTGTGTATGTGTGTGGGATTTTTCTATTTTGAACTGCCTTTTTTTAAATTTTATCAACCCCTTAACTGGCACGAATTTTTTCAGTTTCGTGCCAAATCTGGCAGCAGCTCATTCATATAGCATACCAAGACTGTATTACGAATTGAGCCCCAATCCTTCAAAAATTTAAAAGTCAGTTTTAAATGTACATATATGATTCACATTGTCAGTTTTGGCACGACTATTCTATGTAATTAATTAATCTGATTATTTTAGAACATTTAATATTCTAACGTGCAACGAGAGTAAAAAATTCTCATACGTCAGATAATTTTTAGTTTTTCATTTAGTTTAGTTTATCAAAATGAGGTATTTTATAGTTGAGTGGAAATCGCTTTAAACTATAAAAAAAGGCGCGAGAAAGTCTCCGAGAATTTTAGACTTCATAAAAACCCCGTATACCAGCTCCGTTCAGTCGTAAATCCAGTCAGGTGAGTCGAGGAAATTGAAAAATTACAGCGAAATCTCATTTGCGCGAGCCTTTAAACCTAACCTGATATTTATGAGTAATTCACAATCTATTAATCAGACCTTCCCTTCAAAACAAAGTGGCCCTTCATGCTACAAACACACAATCAAAAGGACAACTGCAGTGTGTATGTGTATTTAGCGAATTGTACAATAATGTTGAAATAAAACTGCTTAAACCGCTCACGCAGCGTTTGATAATAATACCCTCCTGGCACAGCGCGCGCCTCGGCAAATATATATCCTACGCTCGGCCGTGGGGGATTCCAGTCGTAAATATAGCTACTGCGCGGAAAGTGCATGCGTTAACGGAATTGGCCAGTAATTAATGTGCTCAGCCAGTAGCAGGCCCAAGAGAAGAGTGCGCGAGCTTGCAAATAAGGGATTGAACTTTGCCATCGTGGTGGGTGTATTAACATCCGTTGCGGAAGCTCTATAGGGGGGGAGGAAGGCGCGGGCTCGCGTGTACACTATACGAGTGTGTGCGCGAGCTTTTGGCCTCGGACTGAGTTGTTTGCTATCGATCGTTTTTGCCACGCGGTTTTGCGTCTCCCGTCCTCCCTCCTTCCGTCCCTCCAGCCGACGTTTTTTCCCCTCCGCCTACCCCCGTTCCTCGCCATCGCCCGCTGTGGCGCGCTCTCAACACTATCAGCAGTATTATTACACCTACACGAGTTTTGCTTAAACTCGACTTTTATTTTCCCCCGGGGCTAAGCGCGTTCTTTCAAGGGCATACTTTCTCCGTCTCTCGCGCGACATCAAGGCCTTATTTTCAGCTTTTTATACATATACACATCATATTCCTCCACTTATACATCGTTACGTAAACACGAATTCGCTGGCTCTATACACGGTGTGACTCATATATCATTAATTTTCAATTATTCGACACAGCCAATTTCAACGCTTGACAATTTATATTTTATTAAGACTAATGAACAGTAAAGTGTAATTTTATCGAATGGTGTACATAGTGGTATATTAATGTGCAACGTTTAATGTAACGATATTGGAGCTTGTTCGAAACGCATGCACATAGTGCGCGGCCACGCATACTGACGTCGGTAAATTTGATATTTTTGGAGGATGTCCAAAAGCTTGGAAATACCAATAACGGCTTTTGATTTTGAAAAAAAAACATCGTAAATTTATTAACATTGATATACATAGAACAATATATCCAACATTATTTCATCAATATTGTTGCTGCAGCTTATTTCAACTGCTTCTTCTTTAGTACGTTATCATTTCAAATTACAACGTTTCAATAATATTTTTCATTTCATCTGTCGATATGCTTTTATCCCCAATTATTGAATGATATTAATTTTAGAAGCACACAGCAATACCTAACAACTGCGCTACCAAATAAGGCAGTTTAAAAAAAGTTCTACAACAAGAGACATTAGATAGATTATGTAGATCTCGATAAAAATCTTGAATAAGATATAAAGAAATATTACTTGAAGTTTTGTCAAAGTATTATACTTTTTTCTTTACATTTGTTTTAGGGCGATCCGAAACCGTGTACTTGAGTATACCTAATATGACTTTTCATAAATTTCTAAAAGAATTTTAGAGAGAAAAACCACTGAGAAAAACAAGGTTACGTATGATCAGCCAAAGTCGCTTCTGTAAAAAACAGCTGTAGAACAAGACAGTTTCTGTCGGACTTCGGTACCTATAGACATTCTGATTATAAGTGACCTTAGGCAGTAAGACGTTACTGTTTTAACATTTTGTTCTATATATCGCTTCCTGGTTCATGAATGAAAAAAGGTTTTCTTTGTGACAATTGAAATGCTAAATTCTAGTAACCTGAACTGAAACAATAAAGACTTAAACATTAATAAAAATTACCACCGGTAAAAAGTAAACTGCAATACAAAAGCGTATGTCACGAAAGCTTTCTGTTTAAGATAACACAAAGCTAGTCATCTTCATAGGTTGAATCCCAAGCTTACTACTCTACATCCAAGAGAGAGAGAGAGAGAGAGCGACACCAATCTAAAGTCTCTCATAAAGCAGCAACGAGGCCGTCGTTCTCCCCGTAATATCGCGATGACATTCATGGCTCGTCGCCGAACAGTCTGACTTATATATAAACCCGCACACATATGCGTATTATATATATATAAGTTCGGAGTAAAGTTTCCCAAAGTGTTGACTGAAACGAAATATCTACTGTTTGTATAAACTGCACTGGCGCGTCATAATACTGAATTATTCGTCATTATATAACTTATACATAGATATTCAATATTTTGCGTGCAAACCCGATTCCCAAAAGCCGCAAACGTTCACGCACACATGCTGCTTCCACGCGCGTATTGTACACCGCGATTAATCAATAACGGCCAATCGTTAAGCTACGCATCTATTCACAAAATTAATCAGATCCCGCGGGGCATCGAATGAGCTCCGCAGCAGCGTCGAAGCGAACTTCTGCGCGGGCGGGCGCGACCGGCAATTACCGAAGAGGCTTTAATCATCCTCGATAATGCCTAATGCAACCGCAAACGCGCTCGATAATTCCCGTACTTGTCGAAAGGTCGAAAGTCAATTGATCGCAAAGAAAAACGGCTATATATATACTGCACCTAATACCGGACTATTTCGGCCGAACCCTATCTCTCGGCAGCATCGGTATTCACAACTCGCTCGAAAATAAAGTGTACATGTATATATGTATCGGAGGACGACGCAGCATATGAAACGCAGCCGTATCGCTTAATCCGTGGGAATAAATTTTATACTAACGATTGCGATATTTAATGCGGCCGCTGCACGTTGAGATTTAACGCTCGGGCGATAACGACGCCGATAAATCTGACGTTTAGCGGCGCTTTGTGACCTCTCTCGCGTCCTGCGCGCGATAATTTAATGTGCCCGCGCGCGTGAGAGAGAGAGAGAGCGAGGTGCTTTTTAAAAGCCAAGCGCCCTCTAATACAATGGAAAAGTCGCGCGCGGGCAGTGCGCTTTTTGCTCGTTGATTGCGCGCGAGTGCGCAGAGGATTCGCCGTGGATATGCGTGAGTGCTATGCGTGCGTTCCAGTATAAATGGCGCGCGAGTCTCCCTCTCTCTCTCTTTTCGTTTTGGTACATTAACCCAAAATTTACCCTGGTAGAAATGTTAGCCATAAATTACCTAGTTTTTTCGCCAACTTCGTGCGGCTAAGAACAATATTCTGCTTTTATTTGATAGTTATGCACCGATTTTAAGTGAATTTTTGTATTTACCTTTGGCAACGTTGATATTTTGAGTACTAGAAATACTTTTAGGTACACACGGAAAAAATAATCAGTAAATTCTACATTTTCTATACAGTTAATTTTACTATAAAAGGGCAAGCTCGTTTTACTTTCTAAAATATCAGTAGCATTTCCAATTTTGAAATGTAAAATCTCCATTCTTAAAAAGTAGAATTCCCATTTTGATATGTAGTTCTTAGTCTATTTTTTAAAATGTAGAATCCTCATTCTCGAAAAGAACAATTTCCATTTTAGATTTTTATTGATTTTTATTAAAAATGCTTCCATTTGATTGAGATATTAGATATAAAATATCGTTAATTTTCTATCAGGGTAATAGACATTCAATTTTAGAGTTTTCTCCACTCTAGTAATTGTGGAGGAAGAGTGACTTTCGCAATTTATATATAACGCTGCCTGTCTATATAGGTGGCGCGCAGTTTTAACACTTACATTTTAGGTGACTTTAAAATTTCATTTAATTTTGCTTCATAGCTCGACATAGTGCAATTTTAACCACTTTACACCTGACATTATTGCATAGGACGAAAGGGGTGCCCTTTTCACAAAGTTACACTGCCGTAAAGTTGAACACAAAATACACGAAATATATACTAAACAAACAACGAACCTACCTAACTTTGTACGATATTTTGTGTATTTTGAACCAGAACTTTGAAATAGCGTAACTTTCAAGGAAGGGTCGACATTTCTTTAATTTCGAGAACAGCAAATGAAAGCTCATTTTCTCTAATTTTAGATTCTCTTTGGAAAGTTTTTTTGTGCGACCCTTACTGACCAAATGATTCACACAGTTAGAGCAGTGGCTTCTTAAAAGTCGTTTTTCAATAATAATGTTTATTTAAAATTTGTTTCGCAGTAATGTACCTACGATGAAGGTATCAATAATGCACATCATAATTCACACTTATTATAAATTAGTACCGCCATATGCACTTTCGTATAAGTAAGTATATATTTTACTTGCTCTAACTTTTTATAATTCCGCGAAACTTTGTGTATACGCCTTTACCGCGCAGAAGTTTCACCTATGCGCGCTAATCAATATACAAACGTTTACAACGTTCAATAGTTAGGCTCTTGAACTGGTAAAGCAATCTAATCTTACATCACGAAACTTTCCAAGTGCTTCGGAACGAACATTGTTGTTATAAATTGAGTTTCAGCCGGCGATGAAAATACCTTCTTGAAATTGAAATTGCTAATGAATAATATTTAAAAGCTTATATTAATATAATAAAAAATACATCGAGACGTGAGGATTGAACCATTTTCAAGGAATATATTAAAACGAAAGAGCAACGACGTTTAATGCCAAGGCAAGATATTGCTGCAAGATAAAAAAAAAGAAAGAAGAAAAAACCCGAGCGCTCTAAAAGAAGAAAAGTAAAATAAGTAGATCTCTCCAGGATTTTCCAAGCCGCACCCCGCCGACTGCCTTGGGGAAAGATTACGTAGGAAAAAGCTCACGTGCCCCTCGCGTAACCAATAAAAAAGGAAAGGACAAAAAAGCGCATGTAGCCTGCGGTAGGAAGTCGGCACGGTGTCGAGGTTGCAGCCGCGCTATGTACATTAATATTGAAAAAAATGTCCGGTCTGCGGGCCGCGCGCAACGAAGTAGACTCGGCAAATGGAATGGCCAAGGGGATGAGGCGGCTTGACCTTAGCGCGTTTGCGGCTTAAATTATCGGAATCTTTCTCTCTCCTCGCGGGCATCACTTCTTCTTCTCTTTGAGCCGTAGCGCAAGCGCAGTAGGGCGAGACGAAGGCAGCGCAAAGAGAGAGAGAGGGAAGGCAACTTCATTTTGCCCGACGGCTATTTGGCCATTCTGGCCTCCGAGGTTCCCATCTGCAAGCTGCTTTTACAAGACTTTATCAAAGAGTCGATGCTTGTGCGCCTTCTTACTCGTGTACGTCCTGCGACCCACGGGCCAATCTCGTAAGAAAATATATAGATGTTCGCATATAACGGCTTAAGATAACCAAGCGGACAATTCCATTCTTTTATGTTTTCAATATCGTAAGTGGCTCTCTCGCGGAAAGCTCGGCCAAAGTGGGCAGGGGGTGAGCACACGTGCTTCAATCGCGTACGGCTGATCGAATCTCTCTCTCCCGCGCTCGTGCCGGCGAAATTTCCTAGAAAAGTCACATACATTGTCGTTATCCAATTGGCCGTTCTTTTCTACTTTTCATGCCAAGTGGTTCTCTTTCTATCTCTGTGTGTCCACTAACCCCGAAACCGGTGCTCACGTGGTCTCCTTGTTTATTTCTACGTGAACAAACTGTTGTGCTGTGCCATATTACCCAGAAGATATGCGATTAATAATAATCTTGAAGTTTTGTATGTTCTTTTGATCGAGAGCGAATAAAAAAGAGAAAGTAAGTCATGCGACAAAATGCGCATAGAAAAAACACTAATTCAAGCGGAAGAATCCACCAAGAAATTTCCAAGAAGAATACAATAGGTTGACATCAAGGGACTGTTATATGCCTCGTGGGGAGTGATGATGCCTCGTGAAAAGTTTTTTATCTCTCCTATCAATCCTTAAAGTTTGTATATCTGTAAGCTTTGCATCCCCACAGAGCAGATAATATAGCTCTCTACAGTAAAAATCCCAGGCTGTATATTCGCGCATGTTAATCACTAGTATATCGAGGTACACAAGGCGCAGCTTCACTACTTCCTATAACAATCCTTCCTCTCTCTCTCTCGCGTCCACCTCTCATATACTGCGGTCGATTTTAATTACAAGATCATCAACAGCTGCCGACGAGAGTGTATTCGATGCAGCAGCAGCAGCGGCCGGCAATCTGCATGAAACAAAGGAAACACATTTAATACCGATTAGTCTGGCAGGCCAAACATGAATTAGATCGGCTAATCGAAATGGGAAGGTCCTTTCACGGTACGTCTGTGTTGGCGTTCTGCAGCGCTGTGCTCTCTCTCTCTCTATCCTTCGACATCGAGACAGAGATCAAGCGCGCAAACGCGTACACGAGAGAAGGATGTGCAGAGTCGAGCTATAGAGGAGAGAGGGGGCGACAGAGTTGTGGCCCGTGTTTGTCGTCTACTCATGAGAATTTACCTCGCTCGGCAGCTGACATCATCTTCGTTGACTGCACAGCACCTTCTTGGCCTGTACGGAAGCGCTGCGGAGAGAACCGAGAGCTGACTGTGTAGTCCTTCCGCGCTCTCTGCTTCCTGACAATCTAACGTTGCCTATATATCTCGACGTTGCTGCACCGAGCTCATTTCCCTGTCGCTCTTCTCACCTTTATTCTAAGAAACGTTTCATTCGAAGAAATTGTGTATACTTTCAATAAAAATAGGATTTTTTAATTTCAATAGGTATGTAAAAAATATAGGTTAAACTTTTATTGGATCTGAAACCAATAGTCTATATATATATTACACGCGAATAGAAACCCCCCCCAAAAAAACATGATCGATTTTAATAAAGTTTTCCTTTATATAACAGATATCCGCAAAACTTGCTCGATTCGTATATATACGTATATATGTAAAATTGATTTCAAAATGTGCATTTTTAACTTTTAGCCCGAAAATACCGTAGTCTCATGAAATTTGATGTCGGAGAGGGACGAGAAATTGACGCTGGCTCGCGCGAGAGGAAATTTCGCGTGATTGATATTCCAAGTTTCAGCGTACATATATATATGTTTTTGTCCCTATATATCTCCCCGAAAGAAAATAAAATCCAAAGATTTGGGATCGCTCGGGTGCTTTCCATCGATTGCGGTTCTGAAAGCAGTTCCACTGACTCGCTCCTAAAGTTTTTACTTTTGTTCTCCTTTTCCTTCCGCATGAATGCGAGAGAGTAAGAGAGAGATAGTCGATAATGTCGGTGCAAGGGGATAGTAAAATATTGGCTAGACCGACTGACGCCGTGGCGTCGACTCTGCGACGACGGCGGCGACAGCGACAACGACAACGACGACTTTTTCATCGCCGTAGGCAGACACGCCCGCGCGCGTGCTCGTTCTTCGCTATATATACTCTTCTTCTTGTTTCTCACTCTCAATTTTTTTTTATGCGCGATCCTCGCAGTTCTTACGACACTTTTTCTATGCGCTTCCTGCGTCCTTGAGATTTTTATCCGAGTTGTACAAGCTCTCACTTCCCATCAAAACAAAATTATATGGGGCTTCTGCAGGAACTCCAAGTCTATATATAGGTAGCAGAATCTTTTTGTTACATTTTGTTTTTTATTCGCTCGAGGCGCTAGCGCAAACCAGAGCACAAATGCAGTGTAAAAGTGCGAGAAATTGTCGAAAAGTTTTTCGCTAAAAATGCGCTAAAGCACCGGGGAACTAGCCCACATTTAAAATGCGATACCAAGAATATTGTAAAACATTTCACTCTGGTTTTTTATGATTTATTTATTTGCATTCTCTGCAATTCAAGCAATTCTTTTTTTTTGTTCAGTTAAATGAAGGAAGAGAGAGAGAGAGAGACAAATGCTGTAACTTTAATTTAAAATTTGTCACACACTCTCGCGCGCTGTGAAAACTGACCCACTAATCACGTCGCGTTGCAACTGCTGCGGCATGCTTTTTAATTATACCCTCGTTTTAACCTAGAGCGTAGTAGCGTATATATATCCTTTATGTAGGACATTTTGAAGTCGTTATTTATTCTACAAAACCTAGCGCGCTGAACGTTAGCGGTCTCGGAATAAGTTCTTTTGCCTGTGCGGGAATTAATGGCAGGACGATTAAACATTTTCCTCCTCGCGCAATGTATGCATCATCTGAATCCATTCTTATATTAATCCTAAACTATAATATAACGTAATTCCTCAGTCTCGTATATTTAAATACAATTATAGATAACGCGAGACGATGATGGAGTAGAAACGCAGAGTTTCTCTCGCGAATGCGATTACTCAACTCATCAGTCATCTTCTGCTGGAGACCATTCCGATGTAATAGGGTTTAATGGTAACGTGGAAGGTTCCTTGTAGGCGGCAGTTACGAGATAGATCCGATTTCGACGTTAATTCGAAAACGAGATAATATTCTTCGGATTCTCATCTTAATTACTCTCTATATACTTATATGCCTATGCAGTTCGTGATTCAATATTGCGACCACCCGCAAATAAAAAATACGAAAAAAATGTATTGCATTCAAGGTAAACCATTGAGCTTGAGTAATTTTCACGTCTATACAACGACTGGCCAAACATTCCAATCTAATCATTCGAAACGCCAGCAGCAGCAGTGACACACGCGCGATGTACTCGCTTTTTGCTACACGAAAATTCACCATTCAGAGCTCTCGGGTGCGCGCATAGAGTCCCGCGCGCCGTGCTGCAGCAATAAATGCAAATATATAGCGCGGCGGCGGTCGCTGGTAAAAAAAAGGCGGGCAAAGCTCAGCGGCGCTTGTTCCAAATTCGCGCGCATAGTACACGCGTGTATCGAGCTTGTCAGCACGCGCGGTGATCGCAAGGGATGCCGCATACTCTCGTGCGCCCCATGCTTTGTATATTCGCTCGACGGTGTAGCTATATATGTATACTGCATGCGGCAATCTGTGTTCTGCGCGCGACCTATAATTAATTAAAACGCAGCGGCGCTCGAAAGTTTGAAGCCTATGATGCGTGCATGCGCGCTAGCTCTTTCTCTTCCATTTCGGCCGATCGATTCTTATGCCAGCTCGCGTTTAGCTGTACACACACACATATAATACGTATATATATAGATGTGAGCATATAGGTACACCACGTGCACGTCCCTTCCCTGAACGCGATCGCGGCGGCCCACCACGTCGTTGTGCGAGCGCTGATTGGACCTGTCTCGATAATTGCCAGCTCAACGAGAGCGCTATTCTTAATTACCCTCTCGTCGAGTTCTCTTTCCCTCTCGTGATTTCGCGGAATATTCTTATATGAGCGCGAGTTCTGACCCAATTTCCCCAGTCATCATCATATACACGCGGATTCTTCCATTCGGCTTGGTTATACGTGTCGTAAACGCACACTGCACCTTAGCGCCGGGTACTTTTAGCCATTTGTTTTGCGCTAAGTGCAGCCCGAGTGCGAGGTTAAGTATAAGAGAACCACGAATGCAAAGTGCCAAGTTTCGAGACTACGCGAAACTTCTTTTTTTTCAACGCACACCTGCCCCCGCGCCAAGCTTTTCTCGCGAGGCGGCGAATTAACTCGAGTGTATTCTTCATGGTTATGACCTCAAAGAAGTTTAATGCTTTCGTGTCGCCGTATATAGTTGGCGCAAGCTCGTTCGCCTGCGGGAATTGTCATCAATTCATCCCTGTGTTCTACACCATTTTACTCTTTCCTATATATATATGAACACGTACAGCGATATTGGTTTTATCTTATATATAGAGAAAGGATTGATATTCAATTTTCAGATCGAACAAATTAAATCTGTCTGTTGTACATCACTAGCTACATCCACAAAGAAACATTTATTAGTTATTAACATTAATTTTTTTATATTTTTTTTTATTTTAAATTTTTAATTTTCACAGTAGTGCTGGGGCGCACTCGATATGTAGGTTTTTCACTTTTTGGAAATAATAATTTTTGTGATTTTCGTAGAAAATTTTACTTTTTGAAATAATAATTTTTACACGGAGAAAATTTATTTGTAAACTTTACTTTTTTTATAAGAAAATTCATTATTTTTATACTGACGCTGGGACACACTCAAAATGTAGGATTTCTACTTTTTTTAAAAGTACTTTCTATA
>UXGD01003593.1:0-19825 GCA_900474315.1 Torymus auratus | reverse complement strand
GCCATTTTGGATCATTCAGGTGACAAAATTAACTTTCCAAGTACAGTTTCTTGAAGTTCAGACATTCCCTCCACCATATAAATTGGTTTCAAGATGATAAATATCAAGATGATGGTAAACTTTTACTCAATTATTTTAATTTGCTTTGTCATTGAGAAAAATGACAAAACGTTGATTACCAAAACTGAAAAATAATAATAAAAGAAAAACGCATTCACAAAATAAGAAATCGATTTTGGACCGGAATTGAGATTTGAGCTTTATTTCAATTGAGCTTTCATTATAATTGGGTCAGTAGAAGCTGAGATATCGCCGAACAACTCCTACCTCCCTCCCCACACACACGCACATACACGCGCGCATGCACACGCAGACACCCAGTGAGGCCTTTTCCGCCGCTTGGTGGCGCTAGTGCGACGTAGGGGTAAACACATTATTTATACCAAAGTATAGATATACCAAAGTAATGTAATTACCCCTATGTTCCACTAGCGCCACCAAACAGCAGAAAATGCCCTATTGTATTTTGATTCTAAATATCGTGATTGTATTTCGACTCTAAGTAACTAAGAACCCATTTCGAAAATAGTTTAGAAAAAAACTAAAACTTTTACTATTACAAAATTTCAAGAGGAAGCAAAAATTACGCTGTTCTGCAACGACTTCTTTAATCCGGAAAGATGCGAACGAGGTCAGGGAGCATCGCGTCTACACGCTGCTATGTACCCTTTAGCCCTCTATCTTGCGCGCCATCCATCCTTCGATACTACGACGGAGCTCTCGAGTTTCGTCCCCTTTCCGGTCCCTAGACGACGACGCGCACCTTCAATCTCGCGGTGTCGTCTTATATGCGCCTCATTACGCCTCTCTCACCTTCTTTTTCCTCTCTGTATATATCATTCCTCTCTTTGCGCCTCGCGGACCGTTCCACTTTTTACCGCCCTGCCTAGCCAGATAGATCGGGCCGAATAGCTAGCTACACGAGATTCTCTCGTAAAGTCGCTGTCGTGCATCCCCTTTCCCGCCAGAGACCACGAGTTCAATCGACTGGGAGAGTCAAGGGGCTTGGCGGCGGCACTGGTTGCTTTTTGGCCGCGCACGTGCCTGGCCCACTGGCGCCTGCAGTCCTCTGCTCTCTCACATCCATCTATATGGACAGCGCGTGTTTGTAACAGGGTACAGAGAAGCGAGCGAGAGCTGTTGATATGCAGTGACACGATCCGAGGGAGCGAGAGACAGGGGCGGGGGATCGTAATCCGCCGCGGCACTGGCGTCAGTTGGCCCCGCGACGTGATTAACCGACGATTAGGTGTAAGCAGTTCGGGCGCGGTGGTAACCTCGCACATAGCGCGCGGGTGGCCAAGTGGCCGCGTCAGCGAGTCCTCCCGCGTGTCTGTGTGTGTGCGCTCGCGCTCGTTTGGCTGAAGGGCGCTTCAAATTTGAACTGCTTTGCGAGCAGGGTCGCCGCTGGTATAGGTGTGCGGCTGGAGATAAGAGCGAGAGGATCTCTCTGAGCAGACATTGCTAATTAGACGATTGAGGAGATCAGGGGACGCGGCAATGGCGACCGACCCCCTGATTACGAACGCGCGCGCGTTAGACGACCCACTCTTCCCGAGACGATAGCACTCCTTATACAGGTAGTCCTCTCGGAAAAACGTACGCGCGGACGGGTTTTTCTCTTTGCTTTGACACTTTTTTTGCCACTGAGGAAGAATTATGCGCCCGAGTGAAAGTTAATGAGGGTTAAGCCGACGAGTTTAATGTTATTTACTTTAATTATTTTAATGTGTAGAAATGGCCAAGAAAATTTAGTAATGTTAATTACGCAGCTTAAAAAAAACAAAAGTCTAAAATACTTTTAAACTTTTGAGCCTTTTTGGAGTATAATTAAGAGCGTTATCATAAATTTCACTTTTTATGAAGCTTTCGCTGCGTTAGAGGCGAAATCAATAAGCTGCTTAAATCGTGAAGTTTAGATTTATGGTCTATGAAACGTAAAATATGGGGCGCTAAAGTATATATACCAAGACAATGCAATTTTTGTGTAGAAAATAATTTTATGAGCGTGAATTTATATTCTAAACTTATTCGTCAGTCACATAAATTATATAGTTATAGTACTATTAGGAATACAGATTTTCTTTGCAAATGGAATAAATAAAACCGTGATCAAACTATGCTGCGTACGTGTTTAAAATTAATGTGCATTTGTTAGTCGGGTAGAATCAATAAAGTAAACCGTAGAATTCTGAATAAAACACGTTTATTTATTCAGCCTGCTTGCAGCTGTAGAAAATGAAGGCAACGTTTTTATTAAAAGCAGCAGAGCGTGCTATGGATATGCGCTCGTGCTCCTGTGGCTCACGATGCGAATGAAATGGTCAGGCTGCAATTACCGTCCGAAGCGTTTTTAATGAAGCCTGTGTAAAACTGCCGTAAACTGCTACAAACGTCTCGAGACGGCGCGCAAACACCTCGGAGCTGTGGCACGTCGACGCTCGCTGCGGTCGTGCGCGCCGCCTTCGTGCTACTTACACGTGCCGACTGGCAACACGCCGACAACGGCTATAGGCGACGATTGGACGTTCGTTCGCTCGTCCTCTAGGTCTGAGCACGGGCCGTAAAGTTCACGTGAAACTGCGCGCCCGTCCTCGCGGCACGGGGCTGCATGACAATCTACACACTGCGGCCGTTAACCGACGAGTGTCGAGAAACTAATTTCGATACGAGCATGCATGGAACTGTTGCCGTCGATATACGAGGAATTGAAGATTTAGAATCGCGTAAAATTAAAAAATCACCAATTCTTAGTAGATCAAATTATACTGTTGAAATTATATGTTGTGTAGCACGTTTAAAATAGAAACACAGTGCCGTTTGTGTACCCTTTTTGATGATAAATTTATAGTTTTTATAGAGAGTTACAAAAAGTTATCTCTAATAATACATATAATCAGAATTTTTAGTATTTAAAAGTTGTAGTTTAAAATATATATGTGTAAAGTATTTCTAGAAATGAAGAAATATAGCAGGGTCAAAAGTGTAGCAATTATGTCGCAGAGTAAAATATATCCGTATGTAACAATAAGAGTAAAAAATATAAAAAGAATTTAAGTGAATATTCATTACATATACTTTACTAAAAGTATTCACATCATGAGAAGCAATTAACATTCGAGTATTGTAGTGAAGAAAATTATGTTATAGATTTGTACTTTTGCAATACATTAAGAATCAAAAATACCTTTTAAAATCTGGCAAGCATGTGGTGAAAATAAATATGAAAAATCGAAAGACATTATGCATGCAGATTTTTGAAAACTGATGAGTTGGCGAGATAGGAAAAAAATTGTGCACATCGATTCGCCCCGTCATGGCACGAGCGCGTGAATGACAATATAAGAGTTTCTTATCACAGTGCTAAATGGCAGCACCAGGAGGCTCGAGCGTTTTTTCATAAGCTTATTTAGCCAATTTTTTATATAAAAAGCCATTTTCATGCCAGCGAAATCCTTCGTAAGAATGAAAGATGACTACGTGAATTCACTTGAGGGCATAAAGGAAAAAATAATCGAGTTAGCCCCATCAAATGTGGCGCACTCTAAATTCGGGCTGAAGTGAAAAATCGCTCTTCGGCAACCTTGAACTCACCGAACTAGCCTCCCCTTAAGAAGTAGAGGGGGTGCGTGTATTTTAGCCCACTCTCTATTCCTTCTTTTTCTCAGATCCGAGACTTTTACTATATCACATACACACACGCGCACCGCCAACACGCACATTCTCCCCCGCTGACGGGTCAATATTGGCTGTTCACCTACTCGACTTGATGGCTGTATTGTAAAAGATTTTATTGTTTTAGACACAAATACATATGAGGGCAATAGAAATCATTAAGGCTGCTCAATTAAAGTTGCATTTCTTCAAAAATTTGCTTTATGCCTTTTTCAATTTTCCTCTTTATTACCTTTCAAAACTAACATTTCACCTTACAGTATTTATTCGTAATTAACCTTTTAACTTACAAAGTGTTCTTTTTCCAGTTTTTTTATTTTATATCTAGGAATCGACTACAGACGAAATAAGAAGCGCATAAATATCTCAGTACCCGGAATCCAAAGGGATCGTCAGTATGTTTCGCATCTCCAGCCTATCCTGATCCGTGTGTATTTCCGTTTCACAAAACGCACGGAAGCGTTAGAAGAGGGAAAAATAGCCATCTATATGTAGCAGGGTCTTGACTCGAGTCATAAGGCAGGCGCGCGGGGCGTGCGATTACAGATTCGAGCACGAGAAATTCTCCTGCGGTCGGGAAAATCGAAACACGAAGAAGGGGGCGAGAGTTTTCGCATCAGCGACGCCGTAACGGATCGAGGAGAAACACGCTCTCACGCGCGACAGCAAAAACGCGGAGAGCGTTGAGAGAGAGAGGCGTAGATATATATACGAGCGCTACTCGACTTCGGCCTCCGTCGGAGAAGGAGAAGAGGAGATAGCAGCCGTTCCACTTGTCGCTACTAAAACCAGAATGACGCGCATGTTTTTACTCTTCTGCTTCCTCTTCCTTTCGGCAGCGAGGGGTTAGGCAGGAGAGAGAGAGAGAGAGAGAGAGAGAGTCTGACGGGCAGCGCGCGCTGGGATAACCTCGAATATATATCGCCGGGGATTGCCTCGTTTTCACAGCCCGTTAACTTCTGTCGTGAACTACTTTGTTAGGGGTACATATCGATCTAACGAGGCGCTCCCCCCTCTCTCTCTTTTGCCTCGCCCTCTCTCACGCGCACGCTCGCGCCTATACCTGCGTCAGCTTACACGCAGCCTACTTCAAGCGGTGCTGGCGGCGGCGTCGACTACGCCGGCAATTCTCCGCAACCACCACCATCGCCGACGCCGTCGACTCCCTTATCTCGCTAAATAATCGTTAATCCAGGTCCTCGAGTCTCTCTCTCTCTCTCTCTCTCACTCTCTTTCGCCTTGCGCGTTTCTTTTTAATCAGGCGAGGAGTACAGCTCGCCGCGAAGCCGCTTTATCGCCCCCAAAGACGACGACGGAGGCGGTTTATGTGGGACTTATATATACGAGCTGATAAGTAACGACCGGCTGATCTATGCGAGGGCTGCCTTCGCACAAGTATTTGTTGCTTTGCTTGCTTATACCAGAACGCGAGACGAGCTAATTCTTCAGACGGCCGCGATGGCTTATCGACGAGTCACTGATGCCGATCGATGATTTTGATTATCTTAATTGAGCTTTTTAGCCTCTTTATACGCACATTTTGCCGATTTGTTAGAACTGACAAAGTTCATTGTTATCTGTTTTCCTGTCTAGAACAATTTTTCCATGCAATATTATTTAAATTACCAATTTAAAAATACTGTACAGTTATTAACAACTTTAATATATAGAAACAAAAAGTTGATATTACTACTCAAATATTCTTCTTAAAGTTTCAACATCTTATCAACTGTAGTAGCAAAGTTTTACTAGACATTGGTTTTTATAGATCGCAGCGGGGCACGGTGCGGGGCGTAATGATATTTCGCTGCAGACGCATGCGAGCTGCTCTTGCGCGCGCTCGCCTCGAGTTGTAAAATATTTAGTAATCCGAGGGAGGAATTTACAGCCTTTACGTGAGTGCTCTGCTTTGTGAAATCAAATAAAGGTGCGGAGAGAACGTCAGCGGCGGTGTGCCTGGAAATTTCTCCGGAGTTTTATGCCGTTTCGAGGCTGCCCAATTTTTCACACCCGCCACGTTTGCTCGCTTTTACAGTCGAGGCTCGGCCGACGCGTTTGTAAAAATATAAAAAACGATTTTAGCAGCCTCTCCGCTCCCGCCTAGCCGTCATTTTTCGTCGGCACGCGTGCAAGTGCCGATGTTTATTCATAAGCGTATAACTGGACGCGCAGAGGAGGAGGTTGCGGCAAAACCGTGCACGCATAAATAACGTACGGCTGGTTTCGCTAACTAACTTTTCGTTATATTATTTACCGACAGATTGGTCCTGGGATAAAATGTGTGTGAGAGCAAACAGGCATCGCGCCTCCAGAATAGAACTTAATTAGAATTTTATCTAATAGAATCTTTTCAAAAAAAAAGTTCGTGTTGTATTTTTTTATTGACATTTTATTAAAATTTCTGAAATTAGAAAATGTTGTAACAGATTGGAAATTTTCTATTTGCTCGAGCAAGTTTTTATTTAATACGATTAACATTATATTCAATAGTTATTAAATTGAACAAGAATCATACTATTACTATACAAGAGGTATTGTTTATTTATGTGGCACGACCGCTTCTTGGGAGAGCCTTATATTTTTACTCCAGCGAAATGTGTAACACCTCAAAAATCAATAATTTATTGTATAAAAACTGTTTTCTACCTAAGAGTCCAATTTAAGTGTTGTGTGTATTTTTCCTCGTTACTTGACAGGATTTTATTTTATACAAAAATGTTAAATCTAAAAGTTATAGATAATATTAAAACAAAATGTTTTCCTATTAAACATTATTTTTCTAATTAATTCTTGACAAGTTAAACCCATGAAAATGATTTTTTTCGTCGAAATATACCTAAAATGGTCGATTTTCGGTTATAACTTAGCAGCATTTGGTTTAATATAAAAATGTTAAATGTAAAAGTTGAGATAACATCGAAACAAAACTTTTTTTTATTTAACATTTCCACGTATAATCAGTTTTTGTCGAACTAAACTTAACGATTTTTTAGCGCGTATAAATACACCTCAAATAATCGATATTTGCTTATCATTTAATATTAGGATATTATTTTACACACAAATATTGGATACCTACAAACGTTATAAATCTTAACAAACAAAACTCTTTCGTGATGAACATTTTTGCGTTAAACAATTTTCAGTAAGTTAAACATAAAAGAACAATTAAAAACGCTTAAATACAATCAAAATAGTCGATTTTTGACCATTATAGAAAACAAATAATTTTTCATGAATTCGTTACTTACATTTTCCTCAAAATTAGTCATTTTTGACTGGTTGTAATTGACGCTACCTAAATTGTATATTAATTAGTTTCCGATGAGGACCATTGTAAAGTGGTCGAAACGTTGACTTGCCAACACACTTGAGTGTTTTATTAACTCTTCAAACCCTCTTGACAGTGCGAGCAGTAAATTTAACAACATATATTTCAACAAATATCACTGCCAGTTCGATTTAAAATCAAATAATATATTAGTATTTCAGATATAATAGTTTCTGCATGTTGATTTAAAATGTCAGAATATTTATACTCTTTTATATGTGTTATCTATAAAACAGAATTTAGCATATACTGCGCTATCCCATAACAGACGCGTTTACATTTATCATCTATTATCCCTACTAGTTTCCATATTTTTATTGTTTTTATAGATATTTATGAGAGAATTTTACAAGATCAAGACTTTGTGTGCAGCAACAAGGCGGGGTCTATCGTAAAATATAGAAACATATGAGAGAGCGAAAAAGCCAACGCTAACTTAGAAAATTTTATGAGGAAAATTCACGTTTTACGAGGAAAATTTCCGGCATATAATGCCACACTTTCATTTACACAAGATACTCTAACAAAGAATTGCTGTAACGAATATGATTTATTAGGCACTTAGTATTTCACTTCTGGTGTTGCTGTTCGAGAAACTTTTTTCCTTCTTTTACGACCTACAAGGACACACGAAAATAAGGAAACTTGATAAAAAGCAGAAACGCCGTTGGAATTATACCTTGCAATCATCAAGAAAAAAGAAGAAGAATGGGTTGAGCTCTGTAGGTAGGAAAAGTTAACTCATAAAATAAGTGACGATACCTATATGATCTCTCAAAAAGTATTAAAGAAGCTTTTCGTTTCATAAGTACTTAATCTAATGTGTTATACTTTTTGGGAGTTGAGAGGAATTTATAGACGAAAAAAGCGTCAGATGAATATCTCGTGTACGTTTATACAATAAGAATAGCGTACTTTCATTTTGCATGTGTTGTATTCCTTACGATTCGATAATCATCTCAACTCAAACTCGTAGTTGTTGCTTTTGTCATCAAAAGAATTCTAGACTGTGAAGTATTGTTGTAATTTCTCGTTACTGAAATAGTTGAAGCTCACTGAAGACAAATTAAAAATAATTACACTTCTTTTATATAGTCGAAATAGAGATCCTGATTATTGATGGTAGTCGCAGATATGGCTGATACTGCAATGGGAACGGAAATCTTCATTCATTAAAATCTTTAGCAAACTTACTTCGCGAAAGTGCGGACGGTGCAGGTAAGTCTGGAGATAGGAAGCGTAAGCGCGTCTATAAAAGAAATATCTTAATTCGGGTTTCAAAACTTACTTCTGCGTTAAGTACGTTAAAAGTTTTAAAGCTCCTCAGAGTTCCATAAAAAATGTAAACGAACTTTCTCAATTTTCGCCAAAAGTACTATTTATAACGGAACCGTCGTGCCGCACGAGATATTTTCGCTTGGACATTTAATAATTCAGCGAGAGCGCGAAATTCGCGAAGGTATGCAATCCTGTCCTACGTCTCTCGTATATCATCTTTATTCAAGATTTCGCGGGCACGGGTTGCTCTTACGCAGGTGAAAAAAGTCAACGGCTGGGAGAAGAAAACGAGTAGAAAGAAACGCAGCGGGAACGCGGAAAATCCATAAAAATATAATGAAACGTTCGGAGCTTGCGGCCCCAGTGTTTGCATCGATTACTCCCGCGCGCAGCGCACGGCTTGCACGTGTGTGCAGAAAGTAAAGTATCGACAAACGGAAAATGGAGAGAGACTGAGAGAAGGGAGTAAAACAGAGAGCGAGCTAGCGAGCGGGTGAGTGCTTGGGTTATCGGCGGGAGAGAGAGAGAGAGAGAGAGAGAGAGAGAGAGAGAGAGAAAAAAAAATGTAAATGGAAGAGGAGCAAGAAAAGCACGTAGCTCTAGTCTAGTGTCGTCTTTCTCTCCCCTCCTTTCGAGGGAAGAAAGGACACGCTTCTAAAATTTGACTTGCCGATGAAAAATCAGGCCGAGCCGGTTCTCGCCTAAAGGGTGGGCTTGTGTGTGTGGGTGTGCGAGCGACAACGGCGATGTTCGCGCGCTAAAGGTATATTTCGGGGCTGCCTCAGTGGCGGCGCCTATGTAATCAATCTCTATGAGATGACAGCCGAGATCGCGGGAATACGGGTATAGAGGCGAGAGCTCGAGGGAGGAAGGGAGGGAGAGAGAGAGAGCGAGACAAAGAGGCGCGATTACTCGGGCACGCTTTGGAAGAAAAGCCACGCGGATCGTTTAGGCGTGTTCGACGGCCTCTGGGAAAAGAGAGGGCGCGCGCGCGCGTCAGTAGTACGAGGCGAGCTACGGCAGGCCATCGGACTGCCGCGCGCGCGTGTGGGGGATATACACACGGCAGACTGCTCCTAAGCAAACTGCTGCTCCTGCTCTCTCTCTCTCTCACTCACTCGCTCCCTCGGTCTCCGCTTGCGCGCACGAGCGCGCGACCGGGTCGATGAGTAGAGGCGCTTGCGCCCTCGTGTAGCTCTGTATATATATATTCAGGAAGAGGGGGGAGAGCGAAAGTCAAGCCAGAGCCCACGCTGCAGCCGAGCTTACGGTAGCGGCCCGTTGCGGCCACCGCTCTCTTGTCCGCGTCGTGCGGCGGGACGGAAAAATAAAAGGAGCGCTGCCCCGTATATATATACGCGGCCACGATAGAGGGACGTACCTACACGTGTGTTTGCGTGCAGCGTGTAAGTCAACAGTGGAGCGAGCACGTATGGGAGGACATTTGTTTGCCGGCGATGAACAAGCACGCGTGAGGCTTGATTTGCAAGATTTCCCCGCTGGCGATGTTGACGGATTTTCGAAGAGGTGCTATGATGGGAATAAATTAACGGGATGTCAATTTGGGAAGAGCTGAGGCGCGGACATAGCGCGTCTAGTAGAAACAGTCGGGTTTCGTCAGACATAAATATAATGCTCTAATTTACTGCTAGAATTTACTCGCATAAAATAATTTAAACAACGTATTTAGCACCCATACATCAATTCCAAAACTATTCGCAGTGATTGCGTTCACCGTATGATGACAGTACAATACACGGTAAAAAATAAATTTCTTTCGTGCTTTCGTTTACATTGATGTACAAAAGGCATACATTCCTGGGAGCGGCGCAACAATGCGCACGTGTGTCGAGAGCTATATACACGACACACACAAAAGCCCGTAGCCATTCACGCCTCTTTCTCAGTCTTCAGATTTCCTTAACGCCAATTTTTTTCCAGTCGACGCGTCGCTCGCTCTCTTTTTCCTCTCCACGGTGGCCCGAAAATATTGGGAGATAGAGTGACAGAACGATAGAGTGTGTGAATGTGCGAGCGTGAAGAAGAGAAGGAGAAAGGGAGGGCGAGAAGAGGGAGTAATGAACGGATAAAGTAAAACGGAATTCTCCTAAGCGAAATACAATTCCGAGAGGGATGAGAAAGGGGACGACGCGACAAGAGGCAGTGAGAACACGAAAGCCAGCAAGGAAAAAGGGGAGGCGGTGGCAAGTGGAGCGAGACTCGAGTATCTGCGCAGGGGGAAAGGTGCGTGTAAAAAGCCGTAGAAAAGAAAAGAGAGAGAGAGGGAGAGGAGAGAGAGAAAACATCGACGGTAGAGAGAGATGGGCCAGGAAAGATAGAGGCATTCTACTTCTGTCATCTCTTTCCTTTCGAGCTGCTCCTTTGTTCTTTCAATTCTCCCGATTCCCCTCCGGCGACGATGATATCTTCCCCTCCCTCTTTCCTCCTCTCTTTGCTCTTGCATGGTGTTCGTGTACACGCACGATGCTATATAATACAGACGAGCGTCAGATATAAATTCGTAGAGCGCCGCGCTTACGTTTATTTTCGTACCGTTGAGACGCTGGCGGTTAGATATGTCGGGGGCATGCGGAACGACTAATAGCACGCGCGATCTGAAGCAAGAGCCGTTGGATTTTCCACTCAAAGTGATCGTCCGTGACATTTGAGGAAAGCAACATATATTTGAGACTGACATAAAAAGGGCGTTCGGTTTGCGATTGTGGAAACTTCTTATGGAAACGTCTATTTGGTTCCTCATTTGGCTGATGTTGTCAATGTTGCTCCTGCAGCGCCATTACCGAATTCGCGGTGGTCTCCTCTGCAGATACCTGTTTTTTCTCGATGGAAAAAGTATCGTCAGTGATGGTGACAGGGGACAGCAGATCGATCGCTGTTCCGATTTTCGCCTGTAAAATACGATTTTCCTAGTTACTATAAGCTTTTTACGTTCATTAGATAAGCTCACAATGAACATGGCAAGAATGCAATCCTTCCTATAACTAGGTATTCGATTATATAATGATCAAGATTTATATGTATATAGTTTTTTTTTCTTTTAAATGTTACCTATTTTTCCATAAAAATATTATTACATAAAAAACTACGATATCCATATGTAAGTTATAATATTTATATTTATAAAACTTTTCTTCTAAATTTTTAAATTTTGTACTTTATATTCAATCTGGTACACCTTATATTTTTTAAGAGACTACACATGCCACTTGATAGTTTGAGATAAATTTTAGTGTCTCTAAAAAGTTTTCGGCACTACATCAGTTTTTGTACGTTAAGTAAACTAAGTTCATTCTGTACAAAATGTCTCGTGTACATGCGACAAACACGGCAGTGCAGCATAAAAGCTGAAGAAATACTCATGTTAAGCCCTTAACTCTTTACGAATATTTGTTTAGCTCAAGATTCCTTTGACAAATTGGTAACATATCTTTGTAATGCTCTTAAGAAGTAAAATATTGTTAATAATATAGTCTTTTTTTAAGAATTTTATTTTCTTAAATATTATTATTTTATAAATTTAATAAAATTTTATGTATATTAATAAAAATGTTATGCATAAAAGAAGATTTTTATAAATAAAGTTTCAAGTGTTTGCGTATTATAGAATTTTTCAAAGCTTGTAAGAAATTCAACAACGAATGCTACATATAACAAAAAATATAAAAAGAATTTATAGTATATCACAAGTTTTAAGCAGACACCGTGTTTAATAATCTGCAAAATGTATAAAATGCTAAAACATTAGTTTAAAAGATACATTAGAATAATAATAAAAATAATATTTCACGTAATAATATTTAAAAATTTTCTAGAAAAAACGAAGTTTCAAACAACAAAGTTTATAATGTTATTATGAAAATTCTTTTGACAAATATACTTTAACTTGAAACTTACTGAAGTAAATTTATTTTTATTCAGTGTGAAATTAAATGTCTTCTCCTATTCACTCTTTTATAATCCATTTTATGTTATAAAGCTAAAGATTATATTTTATGAAAAAAGAGAAAATTTTTCTTCACTCATAAAATACTTGAAATTAAACATTTAAGCTCTTAAACAATATGACTTAACAATGCAAGTTATAAAAATGTCTAGCTAGAGTTAGTAAATTTTAAATATTTTACTGATATTAGTGATAAATATACAATAGTAGTCATTTTCCGCTGTATATCGAGCATGCCTTTTTAAAAATGTATAAAGCCTAAAGCAGCGCTTAGTCAAATAAGGAGATTGAGAAAGAGCATTAAGGAACCACAAAGCGATATGCCCATTTTACATCGAGGGCAAAAATATGACGCTGATATCGAAAGCGAAATAAGAAGAACGGAGCTCGCTCGCGCTCAGCCTTTCCGTGAAACACAAAGGAGAAAATGGTTTCTTTTCTCCTCCGAGCGAGCGGCGGGTCGAACGTAGGGAGGGTGGGAGAGGCGGACAGAGACAGAAAAAGAAGCAACAAACCTGTTGGTGATATAGGGTGTCTTCCAGTCCAGTTGTCGCAGGCCGGGGCATGAGCGGTGCCGCAGCCCTCGCTGGGCCTCCACCGTAGACCAGATGGCCTCGCCGCGCCGCCACCTCCTGCACGTGGTAACCCAGCTGACACTTGTATCGACTGCTGCGTCGCGGCACTTCCGCCGGAAGCACCTTTCTTCTCTGCTTTGGCAATTTACTGCGCGCCTGTGTGCACACGAATACACACACGCAAGGCTGTACAAATGCGGAACAAGAAGGGTGACTGAGGGCTGCCGAGGAGGATGAATATAAACGCGAATGAAATGTTGCAAAATGCGGTGCACAGTAGCAATCTTTAAAATTACCGGGAATATTTCAATATATCAATATCAGATATATGTGTGAATTACCTTTTTGTCACAAGTAGATTCTGTACCGTTGAAATAATATCTCTTGTTTCACGATTGAGAAAGAAATTAATCATAGTTTCTATTCATTCAGTAGCACTAGTTAAGTTTTCATTTAATTAATTACAACAAACAATCTTTTGAAACAGCTTTTATTAAAAGCTTTAAATACTTTTATAAAGAAGACAATTTTAGCATTTTTGTTTTTTGTTAAATAAATATCGTTATAAAATAAAAGTAACGATTTTAGAAAAGTTATATAATTGAAGTTTAAAAATGTTGTCGTAATAATATGGTATCTTTTGAAACTTAGAAAAAAGAGACTTTTGTCTAAACCTCATTTCATGTAGTAAAATTGTAATGACTGCTTTGGAGAGGAATCTAGTTCTTATTTTTATTACACTTTCACTATATAAACAAAACTTTTTAATGTGCCTACTACAATTGAGTTCACTTTAGCTTTCTTGGTTTCAACCTGTGTCTTAATAAATTGACAATAATGAAACTTATATGTTGCAATTGTATACATAGAAAATATTATGGAATTGTTTAACTTCGTTCTGCATAACTTACATAAAACTACAGATACAATTACAATAAATATGAATTTATTATTTAAGATTTGGTAATCTATATTCAAACGAAAAACAGACTAAAGTGAGATAAAAAAAACGGCCATTTTTACTTACTAGTAGATATAGTCAAAGTTTAGTCAGTCATATTTAAGTGAATGTCATTGTAAGAGTCAATCATGCAGAATGATGTAGCTTGTATAGCATGAGGTAACAATTTAATATTCTATCTTTAAAAAAGTGATGAGCGGAAAGTGAAGTGAAAAAAAGTGATGACCGTTCTAACCTTAAAATTTAATATTCTTAAATATTATTGCTGATGTTAATATTGTGCACAAATCAAAATTTAAGAAGTTAATTCTTTTCAATTAATAAATAACTGTTTGTAATTATAAATTTCAATTTTAAACTTGCATGTTAACAACAATTTTAAGCGCTTGGATCATGATCTTGCTAGCATTATAAATGTTGAGCCGAGTTTTCGAGTGACTTAATCTAAAATTTGCTTTCAAGTTGAAAATCAAATATAAATTAGTATATTGAGTAGTACCTGTGTGTGAGAGTAAAACATAGAGAAATTACTGACTATGACAGGCACTGGTAAAGCTATCGTAAGTACACCGGCGAGAGCACAGAGACCACCGATAAACATGCCTGGAAATGTTTTCGGTGTCATGTCTCCATAGCCCACTGTTGTCATCGTCACAAGTGCCCACCATAGACCGGCCGGGATACTTTTGAAGTTATTTCCAGGGTTTTCCTTGAAAAATATACAGAAAAATAATAATTACTATAACGTAATTAGTTTAGTTTAATATTTAAGAAATTGCTATTATTAATTAAAGAGACAATGACAATATGTGATTGAGGAGTTTAATAATATAAAATATTTATTGTATAACAATAATTATAAAAGCATCATTTTCAACTGATATAGGTTTTGATTTTTTTTAAATAATTCACAAAACATTGTAAATGCAACTATTCTCATCAACTTATAAAATTTAATTATTTTAGAGCATTATTGAATGCGACGAAAATGCGTCAAGAGATATGAAAATTTATTCTACTTTATTTAAGTCTATAGAAATGTCGATATCTATAATATATTCTGAAAATATTACTAAAGTAGCTAACGTCGTACTCATAGCCCATTATAATGAAGTATGGCTGGTGAATTTCGCGATTTCATATCAGAAAAGACCTCCTTGAATTTTATCTAAGTTCATGACATGAAGGTGTGATATTCTTCTTGTAAGATACAAAGTATTTTATCACAAGGCAATATATCTTGTATAAAAACACCTCGCTAAAATCATATGCCTATGATTTATTTACTGGAACGCATATAATTTTTATTTATTTAATATAGATAATGGTTATACTGAAAATAATTTTAAATTTGAGGGTAATATTACTTAATTAAAAGTAATGTTACGAAAGTATTTCATTTATAGCGTTCCAAAACATCAGGTCCAGTTCTTCATCTATAAAAGGAATTTCTTCTTTTCTCGAGATAAAGACTTTGGATGAACTATATGGACCATGGTTTTGCCCCACTTTATGTGAAAAATTGCTGTCCGAGGAAAAGATGTCGAAGAATTGGGGAAAGGCGGAACTTGCAAATATATTTCACTTATTCTTTCGATTTTTTTCTTTCATACACACAAATATTTTTTTATTCACATGATAGTGACCTTATAAAATTGACTCGAAAATGAGGAATAAATTCACGAAGCATATGCTCTGATACGACTAATTTTATTGAAACTTTTTTGCTTTTCTAAGACGAAGCTTTTTATGGTGGAGTTTTATAATATATTATATTAATACTAACAAAAATGTATGCAAATGATAAATCACTAATGTTAATTATTACTAATGTTTTATATATATCATATCTCATAAGTTTTTTACGAAAAGGTTTTGTACCTAACTAAAAAGATTTTTAAAGAATATGATTTAGTATTGTATTCGTATGAGAGTATATGTAACTCAATTCTTTCTGAATATAATGATTACATTATTTGAAGATGAGTATATTTTGACTAAATAAGTCAAATATTGTACGACTTCACAGTGTTTGTACAAACAAATTAAAAAGATAAACGCGTACAAGAATTATTAGCCATTAAATACATAATAAAATTAGAATTTCACTTCGAATTACATTTTTTTTACGTTTTTTTTATATTACTTTCTATTCTTATAAATGGATACCCATACCCGGATACCGATAAAATTATACTTTAACACTTTAATTAGTTAAAAAGGGAAGCCTTGGAATAAACGAAACAGGGGGTAAGTATTCAAATTAAGGATGCTAATGTTATTCTGGAGAAGTTCAAACTGCTTATCAGTATTACAATATTAATACAGCTCCAAGTATACGGCCCTCCTTTCTCTGATTAAGAACCGGGAAGACTGGAACGGAAAGCAGTTATCGCAGACATGGACGAAAATTCATTTTCACGCAAAAGTCGCGACGTGGACGTGAAGTAAGAGAGACAGAAGAAATAAATATAAGTTCGCGCGCAAAATTGAAAACTGTCGAATAGGTGCTATGGCGAAGCTCTAAAATATTACCTGGAGGCGCTCGGCGTAATAGATGAGGCTGGCGAAGAGGACGATGCCGAGGACGAGAAAGAAGACCAAGAGGACGAGCACCTTGGCTGAGGCCTTGAATGTGTGTATGAGTATGCGTAAGCCAAGCGAGTGACGCGTGAGCTTGAAGAGTCGGAGCACCCGGACGATCGAGAGGAGCTCTAGGTAGAGACTCAGTCGAATCGAAAGCGACTCCGTGGCGAGGAATTCCGCGTAGAAGCTGAGCGTCGCGGCCAGATCGATCATGTTCACGGGAGAGGCTGCGAAACGCCTCAGGCTCGGGCTGACCTGCAATCGAGATACAGAGAGAAGAAGAGAGAGAGGCAGAGGGAAGCGGGAGGGGGAGAGAGGGAGAAAGGGAGAGAGAGATGATATCGTTCCCCTCCTACGTTACGCAGGCACACGTGTGCTCATCTGCAAACTCAACGTCAAAGCAGTTGCCCATGAAGACAAAATATCGTATGATGATTATATGACGTATAGGTGCTTCATCTGTTTTCCTCTCTCCCTTACTCTAACAATTTTATTTCATAACTTTTATTCCAATAAATGTGTGTGTGCGTTCGTTCCATATTAGATTTATATAGGTTTTGAAATTTGTTAGAGTATTGCTCACGCTATAGGACTACTTCAAAAGTTCCTTTTCATTCGGTTCCAACTAAAATAGCTATCCTACCGCACTTGCTTGAACTTCAAAACGTATTACGCACTAGTTTAAACTTCTGGATGTGATTTGTAACGCGACAAACTTATGCTGTTTTTTTTTACTTTCAGTATTAAAACGTTTTACAAAATTATCAATATTTTTAATGTCACTCTCAAAAGATTTGTAATGAGTTCAATTCTTAAATTGATATTTTGACTTGAAATATCTGTAGAGTGGTGGAATGTGGTAAAACTTGGGGCAGTATACCCTCGATTTTGTATAATTTGAACAGTTTTTCTTATAGAGTCCCGAAACTATGAAATGTACTCAGTCGGTAAATATCAAATATTGCATTTTGAAAAAGGTACTGTAGTTATTTCAAAGTATATCTAATGATTTTACTTAATGTTCGTAAATTAATTGGTTTGAACGTATGCAAGTGGTACCCGTTTATAGACTATTATAGTACATAATGAAAAACTTGGAACAGAGTTTGCAATTTACCCCATCTTTAACTTCTTACCCATATTTTTTCCTATTAATATTTCAATACTGATCATTTTTAGCGCCCTCCTTCTACCATTCATTTTTTCATATTGAAATAAAAAAAAACACAAAAGAATAATATTTTCATCACACGTCGCTGATTCTCTTTCTTGGGCACGAGAAATGGCGGGAGAAAAAAGTATAGAGAGATACACGTATTGCGCAATATAAATGCTCCGCGTCGGAAGTAGCTACTTCATCGTCATGCTCGCTTTAGTTCGACTTGGTGATGTTATATGACTTGCGACATTAGTTAGTAGATTACACGACGCATTCTGCAAATTTCAGGAATTAGATTGATAGGTTACAAATATGAAAACTATTCTCGCCCGCTACTCTCAAACTGCGTAAAATCGAAGAAATTAAGCTTGATCCCCATAAAATTATATGCGTCACAAAAAATATGGTGAGCGCCAAGAACTAGTGAGCTTTTGACCTCGTGTATTTCCAGTCTTTGTCTTCATCTCGCAAAATTCACTCGCCTTCGACTCGTACTGCAAACTCCACACCCGGTCTGAAAAAGCCCACTTTCCGTGCTTGGTATACTGTATAACAATTATATTTATATTGTGAATGAAAATATGTTTTATAAAAGTTAAGTCATGACGCAAATAAATAATTAAGGATAAGAGCTATAAATATGATCAACTTGTTTTATTATACAGTATATATTATTATTATTATTAATAGATATACTAGTTAATTTGTAACCTTTCAAAATAATCAATCAATTTCAATGAAATAATGGGAAAAATAATCATTAATTAGCTCTTAATAATTAATTGGATCCATAACGATGTTGTTTAATTTCACGTCGATTTGATATAAATCATTAATTTCTGCCAGCGTCTTTGTTTTGATTAGCATGGTGCCAGATAAACCTTTGTAATCTACTGGCGAATGATGGAAATAGTTTATTAAAAATTGTTTTATAAGATATTTTAATAACTTGGTTTAGGAGCTTGCCTATCTCACTACAAAAAGGATTACCATAAAATCCTATTGTGGAAAAATAAATAAGTATTTTAATATGAATAATTTATAATTTAAAGTGTACGTAAAAACTTTTTAAAGCTGTAAAGGGTAAGCCATATATTATAATTTAAATTTCTCAAGTTTTTTTAAATGACACTAAACTATTTGCAGCTTCACTTCTGTTATATTAAACCGCAAACTGCAACAGAAGTTAAATTACTCGTGCAACGAAGTGATTCATTATACATCCTTTATAATTTTATCTGCTTATCAGTTGCTTCTTTGTGTATCCGAAATTCTTTAGGAACATATTTCATAATTTTTTATCATGAATATATTTTCTATAACAAATTTTACATTTCATATTCTCTTAATCTATCTTGATGACGTAAACAACGCTTCTAAAGATTTGATCCTAGAGCCAACAAAATATTGTCTCATTCATAAAATAACAGTATATACTATAACTATAGATGTTAGTGTTTAAGAGCTACGTACAAAAAGTGCACCAAAATTTTTATAGCTTTGTTATAAAATGAAATTCCTTGCAATCTTCAGTTAATGTACAATATATAAAATGAGTAATTTGTAAAATAATTAATTTCTAAAAATGATGAAATAAAATTTCATGTTAATAAATTGAAAATGTATACTAAGGTAAGTCGGGCTAATCCGGCCATTTTTCTAGTTCACTATCTTTACTTATCCGAAAGCTTAAATAAACGATGTCGCCAACTTCCAAATATGAAAAATATACGTTTTGTACAGTTTTTAATTATTTAAAAATGACCACTACATTGTTATGAAAGTTTCTATTATTAAATTTCAACGAGTCGGACGTCTTATAAAGTCAAAAAACCAAGTATTTCGTTTATAGTTGAAATATAAGCTGAAAAACCTACTTGAAAATGATAGGAGTAGAAAGGTGAAGCTTTTTCCTTGAAGTTATTATGGAAGTAATATTAAAAATATTTTTTTTTGTATTTTGTAGAAGCAAAATACTTTCGCTTCTATAATTCCCCTTATTCGACCAATCTGTAAATAAAATGTGACCTAATAAACATGAGAAGGTGTGAAGTTTGTATTACTTTTCCGAAGTCATTTGTGTGTCTTTTTTCTGAGAAGAAACTTTTAAAATATGATTAGCAATAAATCATTGATCAAAATTAATTTTTCGTTTAGCTTACGGAGACTCCCATATAGAATTCCAAAATCATTTATAGAATGCAATAAAATGACAAATGAATTCCTTTATTTCCTT
>UXGD01003592.1:0-19826 GCA_900474315.1 Torymus auratus | reverse complement strand
CCATAACTCGGAACGGAACCATTTTTGGGCCTGGTAACCTCGAAAAATCGATTCTACGCATCAAAAAACATAAAGGTAAGTGATGTTATCGAGGGGACCTCAAAATGCATACGAGACCCCCTCTTCTGCCTCCGGACTATAGGCAATTATGTTGACGCGCCAATAATTGTAGTATCAAATGACAATGTGTTTTATAAGTAGCCTTTATATTATGCGATGACTCATTTTAGTAAGTTTGTGCCACGCTTCTCCGTTAGAATTGAAGCTACAAGTGAAGAAAATAAGATTTTGACGACAGCTTTTAAAACTAAAGAAAACGAGATAGTTGTACTTTTGTATAATAAGTAAGATATTCATTTATATAAAATGGCATTAAAAAACTCATAATATAGAACTTAAATTCTATTTTTTTTTTCTTTTTTTAGGTATCATGAGGAAAAGAAGGTTTCTATAGTTGACGACAAAGTAGGTAGTATAAATGTAGAATTATTGGGACGTTCATTACACACAATTTTGTATACAACTGTATAAATGACTGATAATATTTTTCTAGTAAAACTGCTTTTTACATAATCTTGTATACTTTTGCTTATGACCTTACCAATAATTATATATCGACGGCTGAGGGGAACATCGTGCCATCTCGGAGCGACACTGAAGAAGATGCCATCTTCGGCGCCCTCGTGCACCACTCGTGCTCAATCATCACCCTCGCTAGAAATAGCTCATTTTCTCCCCTTGTTGCACAATGTACTATTGATTCCTAACACCTTGGAAAAAAAACAATTATAACGTGTTTTTATAACAACTCAAAAAATTACTATTACAAAGCTTCCTCTAACAGAAAGCAAAATTTAGAATAAGTATAGAATTGAATATTTATGACGAACATATAAGAATTCGTTTTTGCAATCCCATTTTTGCCACTTGATTCAAAGATATGATATTTAATTGTAGTGTAGTACTATACCTAGTGTATATACCTATAGTATGTTTGCATAAAGCGCGTAACCTGGGCGCAGATGTTTGTTTGTTTTCTATTTATAAAAACGCATATGAGTTCGCCAATTAATTATAGCTGAGCACTATATACTTAAAAATACTGAGGACCAGCTCAGATTTTAATATTAAAGGATGATTATATATTGCTCAATGCATTTAGTCCAATATAATTATTTATATTTCTGCTGACTCGTTAATAATTCTTTAAATAAAGTACATAGAAAATTGTAGTATATAGGCACCGATTGGAGTGTACGGAAAAGCAATTTTCCACGACCTGACCTACTTTTGCTCATAGTTTCACGATAAATTGAAATTCATCCTATCCTTCTTTCCTCCTTCTCTTGGCGAAGAAAAAAAAATCGAGCGAAGAAGTGGAGGACTGCGCGAACGGAAAAAACTGCAAATCCTTATATTATACATTCGCGAGCGTAATTTAAAATTTAAGGTTATGTTTGTCCGCAAGTCTCACGGAGCAGAGGAGCGGGTAGGAAAGGCCGCGTCTTAGCGAAGATATTATAAAGAAGCTGCCATCGCCCCAGACTCCCGCCAACCGACCGAGGTTATTGCGAATAATCGTCGAAGCCGCGGCTTATTGGCTACTCGAGAGTCTCGAGCTTGTTGACCGATACTCTCGGCGCGCGCTCGCGAATGCGCTCCGGCGAAAAGCTCGAAGGCGCCCTGGCAGTCTGGTACACACAAAGTCTCCTCGAAAGACCACTCCGTATAAAAGATATTGGCCGCACGCGTGCGCCGTCTTTTCCGCCGTTGCGAGTTTGGGTCGTATTATCTTCGCCCGACACGATCACGCTTTGCATTCGTTTATCAAGGCAGCCTGCCTGTGTGGACTTGCCAAAATCAAAGTCAGAAAAGGAAAGGAAATTCATTTGGCTATATATTTTTAGCTTTCCATTTGTTTTTAATGAGACAAAATATATATAGGCTATTAAAATATATATTACATGATTTATGTAAATTATTTAAAACATCGTTTTAGATACTATATGATAGATAGATAAAATATATCTTGCTCTGTAGATGTGCTCACACATATACCTACTATTTTTTGTTTCTTCCTTTAGAATTTTGATATTTATTTTTTTAAATTTGTTATACTCTTTAAAGCTGATATTGTTCATAAATTATGACTGTACTTGAAGAAGGAAAAAGTTCTCTAACAATGTAAAATATGGTGCAAAGATCAAAGACTTCGAAATTTGAATAAGAATAAAGAATATCCTCGGAATGAATTTTGGTCAATTATTCTTTTCTCTAAAAATAAGGATTATGCAAATGATTTTAACTGTGAAATTGGTCCAAAAGAGAATCACCCACCCCAAACAATGCCAAGTGTGGTAAATTTTGAAGTTATAAAAATGTAGAATGTATTGCATTTAATCTATTTTAAATAATAATTAAAAATAATAAACAATAGACGTTAAATATAGTATGTAATATGAATAGATTTTGGTTTTGATATACAATTTTTTTTATTTCTCATTTGAAGTCCCAACTGTAAAATCAAACAAATACAAAATCGAATTGCACATAAATATTTGAAAATTGTCAATTTAGTTCGTGACGACCACACATTCTTCAATTTGACAATCCTTCAATTCAAAGGATTTCGCCCTTCGCACGCCGCTTTCGTAACTATGTACGCTCACTTCAGAGGCCTTCAAGGAATAATAATTAGAGAACGCAGCGTGCGGGCGAAATTTCGCACACAGAGGAAATTACAGGTGCTGCTCGGATTTCTAGTATGTGTGTGTGAGAGAGAGCGAGAGATAGGGAGAGGAGGGAGAGAGAGAGAGAACGCGCGTGCGATTAGCCCGATGACTTGATTGCTGATTAGCCACACGACACCGTTAATTAGCCGGCCGGAAATACAAGGGAGCAGCAGCTTCGCGTACCAGCACGCGAGACTAAAGAGCCGAATGAGGCGGACCCCGTGCCCAACATCTTGTGCGATCGGTAATTAGAGTGACTGGCGGGTGCGGATTTGTGAGTACCAGAATGTACGAGGACCGAGATAATGCTTATCTCCCGATCGCGAATTTACGTGTAAGAGAATACAGTCTCTCCCAGCGTTTGGTAGCGGCAGCAAGAGATTAACGGCTGCACCCTGATTTTGTTATACTGATTGATTTATCTGGATTTTGTTGAAATGTGTATATCATATTACATTATTTTAGTAAAGTGCACTAAAATTAATGGGTCTAGATGTACCTTCAAAATAACAAACACAATGAATTTTTTTCCCTTCAGACAAATAAACATCTGTAGAATATGTCTCAATTGATTTTAAAATATTTGTTTCTTCTAAATATATAGACAAAATACTTTGTCAGTGTTTTTATTAATTTTTTGTGCATATTATTGCTTTCTCATGTATATGTAATCGTACCAATTTCTAAATTTGTTATTATTACTCTGTTTCATCCCTGTTCGAAATCGATTCCACTCGCCTTCTTTGAGCAATTTCAAATTGTAATACACACACTCTAACCCACGTTGAAAAATATCTGTTTTTTACGCATAATGTACTATTTTTTAACTAAGTGTGCAAAACTCGACATTCTGTGCACATTCTACACGTAGAGAGCATATATTTGCAGCATTTCCAAAGATCAGTGCGCAAAGCAAATGCTTTCCACACTGAGTGCGTAAAATTATTTAATTGTCCGTGTTCAAATACGCGTTTAATTGAGTCAATCAACATTTTGTTTGTGTATATACAGATATAATAAATGTATATACAGATGCTTTGAAATAAACTTAAATTAAGTTTTAAGCTATTTTGTTCTCGTTAAAGTCAATACTAGTCCAAAAATTCTTTTGACCAAAGTTTGAATCTGTTATCATACTGTACTCTCCTGGACCTTTAACGTGCAAATAGTTCAACTTAGTCGTTGTTCCATCTACAGGTGTCCATTCTGGGCCTAATTCTGGTACCCTAATATAAAGTTTTTTAAATTAGTATTGATGATATGAGTAAATTTAACTATTATAATGATTAAATCTTATTTTAAAATTACCCTGTACGTGCTACATGCAGCCAAAACTGTATCAATTCCTTATTCAGCCGATGGTCATTTTTTCGCTTCACAGGATCTATGTAAGGATTTCCAATAGTCAACAAAACATCGTCACCGTGGCACACGCCTTTTAAAAAAGATTTAAATATAAATTAAATGTAAATATAAATTTTTATAAATTAAAAATCATACAAGGAGAAAAAAAATAACTAATTCAATTATGCACAAAATTAATTAAAGGTAAATTAAGACTTCAAGGTTTATTGGCTTACAAAACAATGACGGTAAAATCAACATTAAAGAAAAGTAGAATCTTCCTATTATTAAAGTGGGATTAGCATTAGATTTTAATGCATTAAAACAGCTTTAAAGTAAATGGACTTTCTACATTTTTTGAAAAGGACTTTCTCTGTTTTGAAAAGACTTTTTGAAGATTCTCCATTTTTGAATGAAATTTTGTCTTTCAAAAGCAATGAAAACTTATACATATTAAATATAATACTATTTCTACTGCAAGCAAGGTATTTTTACTTATTTTATACCCCTCCAACCTGCAAATCGCAATTTTGAGATTATTTTTAAGCTCTCGTGGTATAAAATACTGTATAAAACTCATGTATAAGGTGATTTTTACCGCATTCGACTTTTCTTACCCGATTCGTGCGTGGGAGAAACATCTCATGCGGTACATAATCACCTTCCACACCAGTGTTATAATGTACTATATTATAAAACTTTTTGAACTTTTTTCTAAATCAATTGATTTATCTAGACAAAACGGTTAGATTGACTAAAAACTTTTTTCTTGTGTGATGAAAGAATATTTGCCTGAACTATATATAACTATAAGGCTAATACACATACCAAAATTTATTGTGCTATTAGATATACGTTCACTCATACTGTTCGTCGCTCTATAACTGTAATAGTAGAGCCAAACTTTGCCGGGATTAGCTTTCGCCTGCTCTTTTGCCGCCTTCCCGGCATCTACGATGAAAATTCGGTCGCCGACCAAATGTGTAAGGTGATCCAAATTTTCGTAATTAATAGGTTTATCTTTCAAATAATGCTGACGGATTTTACGCGCAACATTGGCGTGCTCTTCTACTGGTATAGTGTCGTTGTAATCGAGCAAGAGCGGTGCAATCGACTCCCAATTTTTATCTAAGTCTTCAAGCACTTCAGATTTAAGCGCAAACTCTAGAATATAATGGTATTAAATAATAAATTTATCAGAGTGAAGCTGTTGATAACTATTAACAAGCGTTTATCAAAATATTAGTACCTGCGACCGGATAGAGACCATCTTCGCTAACTACTCCAGTGACCCATGGCGCTTTATTGACATCTCCACTAGTAATAATTTCAATTGGAGGGCGATCGATGAAAGCATTTTTCGAGGGCTTTTCTACTACAGGTCCAAATGGAGTGAATGGTTGCCCCCGCCATGGCTAATGAAGAAGAAGTAAAATTAAAAGAATTGCTTCTCTAAATTTCGTATAGTTAATATTTTCTATCTCGAATAGAATTCATACCATAAATTTAGTCTGAGCAGCTACAATATCTTTAGCCGGCCGCTCTCTCATACACTCGATCATCTTCCTGGCATCACTCGTCGGACAGTTCACCAATTCTGCCAGTCTCATGGATTTCTCACGCGAGTTCTCAGTCTGCGTCCAACAATCCAGCGCAGTTCCGCTGAACGATATGCCACTCTGAAAGAGTCCAGCAGACATGCGGGACAAGTAATGGTAATGAACGCTTGCACCGCCAGCGCTTCCACCAACGATTGTGACTTTCGTCGGATCACCGCCAAAAGCTTGGATATGCGTTTTAACCCAACGCAAAGCCATAGACTGATCTTTCAGTCCCATGTTTCCGGGAACAACTTCATCTTCAGTGCTCAGAAATCCTAGGGAGCCGAGGCGATAGTTCATTCCTACCACGATAACGTCCTCTTTGACGAGATAGTGCGGTTGCAAGAGCCAGTCGCCGTGGAGATACTGAAAAGCACCACCGTGGATCAAAACTATGACGGGTAGACTTTGATTTTCTCTTCTCAGTGGCGTGTAAACGTTGAGGTACAGGCAGTCCTCGTCGCCCTCGACGGAGTTGCCAGGTTGCATACACATGTTGCCCAATTTGTTGGCTAATAATGTATCCTTCCATGGCTTGATAGGTTCCGGTGGCTATGGTATGTTAAAATAAAACTTTATAGTAAACAAGTGTAGCTGATTAGCATAAAAAGAACGTTTAACGTACGCTAAATCTTCTTTTTCCATTTGGCGGCAGTGCATAAGGTATGCCTTGGTAAGCCTCATATTTTGCCCCGCCAGGAAGTAGTTCTCTGTAGAAACCTTGAATTCTACCAAAGCTAGTTGTAACTACAGGCTTTACATTAAACGATAAAGCCAAATCTATACTTAGAAATATGAATACGAGGACCGAACTTTTGGTTAGCATGTTTGTAAGCTGAGTGGAAATGGACTGTTCTAAAGTATTGCGCGAAAGACTGAACTTTGCACAATGTGTTTACTACCTTTATATATCAATGACTTCTTTATCAAGTATAAGATATAGTAGTAAGAATATAATTTTTAACTCTCATCATGATAATTGTATATGTATTTGTCAAGAATTGCAAATGTTTGAAACGATAACGGATGGAACATTGATGAGTAGATCATAGTTTATATTATTCTGCTTTCGTAACGCCAATTTCTTGTCACTGTTAGAAAACTTCCATATACATATGTATATAGATATATTGTGTTTACATTTTGCGTTTGCAATTGTACACATTTATACTCACGTATGTGGAAGTTTTCTGACAGCGTACACGCAACTAATGTATCTTGTCATGTAAGATAATATACTCACTACCGCTATTTATTGAAGTATGATATCTGATTTAAATCTCAGTTGATATTTTCTTGGTGAACAAAAAAATTAAAATTTCGATAAGATAAGTTCAGATAAGTATCGATAACCTTTTTATAAAAAATCACGTTTTTATTAATGTTCACAAACTAAGTAAAGGCGCAAATGCATTTTTTAATGTAGAACATTTCATTTCACATCGAGTGCGTGTTGAGAAACAAGATGAAATGAAATGAAATTTTTAATTTTCGGTGATTTTTCTTAGAACGTAGTCATGATTTGAAAAATGGCTAAAGATAACTAAATCTGACACCATATTCGGTAAAACCCTGCAACTTTCATCACGCGTTCAACTTGAATCAACAGGAGTTATCTCTTCATAACCTAGTAGAAAAAAATATTCAAAAAGAAGAGAAAAAAGTTTTTCATAAGTTTCAATATTTATTTTTATTTTATTTTTATTATTATTATTTTTTATTTTTTATTTTACTACCAAGATCACGTGCACTTCAAGCGCTTAATTTTTATTTGCTACATACTTCTAGCTTTGAATTTCAAATTTGCTAAATGACAAGTTTAACTTCTTATATTTTAATTCACACTTATATTAATTCTTATATTTGAATTACATAACTTTGGCAATTTCTAACTTAATTCTTATATTTCAAGCACATTATAAATAATTTTAACAATACAATTTTACATGCAAAATTTTTGAGGTTTAAATTTTGTTAGTACACACATTTTTAGGTTTGACATTTTATCAGACGTTTTTTTAAGTCGTAGAACACAACTCACCACAGGTATCTGAGAATATATACAAATAAGTAAATTACAAACCTTTTATTTCGGTTTTACTTTCTCCTCATCATTTGTTTAAAGAAGATAAAATATGAAACACAGATCATTTCATATATAGATTAGTTTCTCAACCAATCAGATGACACCTCAAGTAAAAAGCTTACGCCTGCGACGACCAATCAAAGACTACTTTTTAACGGACTCAATCAACCACGAAAGTATTACTTCGGCTTCACATTTCCGTCTCATCATTCTTTAAAGAGAGGATAATATATCCAATGATAAAATTACATACGTCTGCAAAAACGATAGCTACATAAAAAAAACACATCAAGATTATTTGAATAATCACGCTCGTTATTTACATCAACCATAGCGCAGGAATAAAGGAATAGCCTAACTTACGACTCGCGTACAGGCATCCCATCAGCAGTATAAATGATCATGCACAATTGTCTCCCCGTGAAATATAGCGAAAGAAGTCAGGTTTAAATAAACCGCTCGAGCAAACCACTACTCTCCCTCCCTCCTCTACACCCACAACGACGAGCGCACTACCCAGGAGAACGATAATCCCCCCGCCGCGTACAAATAATAAGTACATCGCCCGCGGACAGATAAAAACTGCTTCGATCTCTCGCACAAGCCAGCACATATACACTCACTCGCGATAAATCTAGCCACCCTTCTCTCCTCTTCCTCTTCCTTTTCCTCTCCCAGCGGACCGACCACTGCTGCTGCTACGCGACTTTCTTCGTCCGGAGGAAATAAACCTGGCGTTGCAATGGCAACCAGAGTAAGAGAGAGAGAGAGGGCATGCAGCGACTGCTTTAAGTGGTCTCACTTTCGCGTGAGAGTGTATGTATCCATGCGTGCGTGTATGTGTTTGTACGTATAAATCTACGCATACCCGCGAGCGCTCAAGTATACTCATTCATAACAATCACACTTAAAGACGTGGTATATATCACGTTTCTTGCGCGCACATGGCTGACCTGTGCACTGGGAATAAGAAGTGTTGAGGGGGAAGGAGGAGGAGGAGTGAGGTTTTGGATATCGTCGGTGTAACGTTATAAGGGGGTGGTCTTGTTTATGTAAGGCTGTCGGTCGATATTAATGTATATTGTCGAAATCGTAGTAGGTGTATGTGGAATCTGAGAATAACAATATTGTTTGGTAATGTAGACTTGTGTTTATTTAAATTTCTTATGCGTTTCTTATTTGTAAAATGTTCTCTTTATTGTATGAGTTGTTAGTGGGATAAGGGTAAATAAACTTGTAATTCAAGTCAAATAATATATATTCGTTTTCTTCGGATACAGAAATTTATTTTCAGTGTACAGGGAATAAATTGGATTGCATTTCAGTTACGTAATGTACATCTCGATGTAATCTAAATGCTAGTAAAATAAATAAGAATAAATAAATTTTAATTATTTACGGTGAAAAAATATTTTATCCATGCATAGAAAGCAATAACGTGAAATTGTTGTTTTAAGAGAAATTTTTCATCCTCGCACAGATGTTCACAAATACCATAGCACACAGCACTGCACCCCGGTAAGTAATGAGCAAAGAATGCGACACGAGAGCAGAAAATGTACTAACGACCTCACTCAAGAACGAAAGGACACTACACAGGTTCCCCCTATACACTTACCAACACACACAGTCACAATGTAATAGGACGTGTAAGGAAGAAGAGCCGGCCCGTTAAAATATGTGTCCGAGGCATCCCATACTCGCGCCATTTCTCTCGCGCGCGTCACACTCAACGCACACACACATCGTACACACATTCTACCGAGGTTATTTACGTCGCCAGTAGTCATCCCACCCGTAGCACAGCCACATACTCACAGAGAGAGAGGAGTGGAAAAGGAATGTGTGTAAAGAGACGAGAGCGGGCGGGAAAAGTGTGGGAGAAAGAGCGGTAAATTTAGATTTTCGACGAAAAGCGCTTTATCAATTTCGCCACGAGCGACTGGGCCCGGCTCGATAGAATTGCCCCACCGAGCGCGCCACCGGTATGGTTATATAGTGGCTCGAGCTGCTGCTGCTCGCTCCTTTTTTCGAGGGTACGCGAAAAGGGGCTAATGAAATGTTCATTAGGCCGGAGAGAGATGGGGGAGGCGGAGGAAGGGTTTTATAAGGTTTAATTAAACATCATTGGATAAATGCGGGCCGGGGGAAGAGAGAGAGCTGCGCTGGCTTTCGGCGCCGGGGGCTGATAAGTGAAAGGTTTTTAAGGATTTAGAACTTTTTGAAGATCAGCGGGATTTTTAATTTTTCTTTTTCATTATGGGTCTCGCTGGAATTTTATTTATTTGATTGTTAATTAAAGCGTTACGTGAGCGGTTTCTTCGTGTTCAATGGTAAAAGAAATAATGCGAATTATGTGATTTTAAGGATTACTGCTCAATGTATACACCCGATTCCATTAAAAACGCAATATCTTCTTATTCACCCCGCTAATGGAAAATTGTACCGTTCATAAGCCAATCAATCGCATTACACACGTCCCCGCGGGCGAAAAAAGCCGCGCCTTAATTAAAATAACCTCCGCGCGCAGCATCGCTCCTCTCCCCCTCCGGGAAATTGAAATTGCAAAAAAGTCTTTACAGTCGCAACAAGAGATCGCTGTTGTTATTATTATTATTATTATTATTATTCTCTTCCACCTTCGACCTCTACCCTACAGAAAGAAAATTCACGACTTGCCGCGGGTGGGGGAGGTTAAAAACTGCAGTAGCGGGGGGGCGCGAAGCGCTGCAGCCGCCGCGGTTCTTAATATGGGTAAGCCGTAATCCGGATTTATTAGTGCTTCCTCATTGCGGATTTCCTCGGAAGGAGTGGGAGGGCGCAGAAAAAACTTCATCAGAGAACGCGTATATATATATCCGGAATGTACAATAACCGGCGTTATTCGCGCGCGAGGAATTTTCCTCCCTCCCTTTGCGAGATTAACGATGGAAATTTCGTTTCCGATTCGCCGTGGTGGCGACGTAGCAATAAAATCGCCCCCGCTATCCTTTTATTAACGATTGCCGAGCAATAATTCTCGCGTGTCTTCGAAATTAATACACGGCGCAGAAAAAAGAACCGCATGTGTGTGTATGTACGGGTGGGAGTTAAAAGCAATACGTATACACGCGCAGTTGTAAAAATTTATCGACGCTGTGGGCGGGACAGCAATTAATAACGCTTTGACTTCGCGCGCCCACAGAAAGAGACCCAAACTTCTTTCTCTCTCTCTCTCTCTATATATATAGACACGGAAATTCGAACTTCGATTCGTCCGCCTCTTTTTCGAAGTCAATCGCGGGGGAAAATTTTGCGCGATTAAAAGCCGAGGGAGAGCGAGTATAATGAAGGAGAACACGTCTTTCTCTCTCTCTCCTTCTTTTGTCGTTCGAGCCTTCGGCCGGCCGTAATGAAATATGGTTTCCCCAGGCCGCGACAAAGAGAGCGCGGGTCTAAACAAACGAGGCCGCCGCGAAAAGTCAACGTAAAGTCGTCCTGAATGAGGTGACTGGGAAAGAGAAGGAAAGCTTAATTTCAACTTTTAATTTCGCATTTGCCTTGTCGGTTTTTGAATTTTCTACTACTGATGGTGCTGGTTATCCCTTTCTCCTTCCTCGCAGTTTGCGCTCTTTTTCTCTGGGGCGGTACGAGAGAGGAGAGAATCGAGCGAGGTTGATGCTCTTTCTTTTCTGCTTTCTCGCGCGGGAAAAAGTTGGGTATCGGCGGGGAATGAAGTTTTGTTACTATGGGATTTGGAGCGTGCACTCTCTTCCTCTCTATCTCTATCTTTCTCTCTCTCTCGCTCGGGATTAATCAATTAGTGGATTCGTATAATGATGTAATCTTGTACTTGAATTATTTTCTTGGAAATGCAGTAAAATTCGTAGTTTTTTTGTTTTATTGCAGATTGAGAATTTTTAGTTAAAATTCCAAATTTTGTTCGAAGTCGTCGATTAAAGAGATATTTTTTAATCTACTTTTTTTAGTCCAGATTAATTTTTAACGAAAAAGTATTGTTCGAAGTAGGTTATACAGAAATGGTGTAAAGGTAAAAGAAATAATAATATAATTATTAGAAAATTCCATCACAAATAATATTCGTAGTCTATTAATTTCTTAATTTTTCTCTAAAATGTAAAATTTTCAAAACCACCATAATCCTAAAATTTTACTAAAAGATTATTCCGTTTATACTACCGAGACTTGTCTTACATTTGCATTGCTTAAATTTGATCTCCGAAATTCCTTAAACGTACAGAACTCCTCATATAAATTCAATTTACATACAACGCGCAATAACCGTTATTATTTTCATTGTTTTCATTGTTGCGGTTTATTCGAATTTCAAATAAAAGAGCGAAGAGGAAGCGCGAGCGCATCGGTGAAAGCATCGCTCGTGCAGTTGAGACCGTTTAATGCATAATCTCGAGGGCACTCAAGGACCGTCGGAACTGTCTTTGCGCGGTTGAAACGTTCGTAAAGAGTGTATTTTTGATGCTGAAAGAATACAAATGCACATACATATATGCGGCGTGCACAGGGGATTAGAGCGCAAGAAGTATACATTTTCAAAAGGGACAGCGAGCGCTTTTGCAAGCGGTAAAACTTCTTTCGGGAAGGAAGAGAAAGAAATAGAGAGGATGCATTTTGCATCGAGCGACCATTTTCACTGCAAGTAGCTTACGTAAAAAGTGCGTAATGGCGTGTATACATATATATATATATACTTACATACTCTGCGGGATCCGCGTGTCTTGATCCGGGGTGCTTGGAGCGCCCATAAATCTGCCCCTTTTTAGTGCTGCAATTAAAAAAGACATTTTTATGTAATACCTGCACTTCGCTTTGATGAATTTCGTATATATCTTTGGAAAAAAATATAGAAAAAGCAAGAGAAAGTTTTGATTTATTAAACGCGTAACTTTTCCCTATGTAAGCTTATCAAGATTTGACAACTTTCGCAATAAGCCACTGTAGCAAATTACTTTGTGCAAGGAGCGTTTAAGAGTTCAGCTCAAAGCCCGAGGAAACTAATTCATCCCGACAACTGTACAAACGGCGCTGAAAACTATTTCAAATTTCCTAAAATTCGTCAACTACGTTTAATTTGAATTACCAAACTTATTTTCGCGTTGCTAATTTGGTTTTTCGCAAAATTCATCTTCAATTACACGAGAAAAATCGATACCTCCAAAATCCATCAAACTCAATCATTCGCAATTATTTTAGTAAATCCCCATGCAAATTTGGACACATAATAACGGCCAATCCCACACTTATTCGTTGTCCTTTTTCATCCTACACCTTCACCGCCCACCACGCATTATTATTCCCCATCACCTCCTTTCTCCGCAATCGTCGAAAGTTCGATTAATTAATTTTAATTAAACATACATCATTACTACGTGCCGCCAACCGTTCTGTTATTGTTTTCGATAAAACCCCCGTCGCTGCAAGTGTGCGCGCGGCTGGCGGTGGACATTGGCGGTCGCGCGCTACCCGCGTGTGTTTGCACAGCGAAAGTTGCGAAACAATAATAGCGCATAAGCTGCCCGGCTAATCGATGGCTATACAACTGAAAATGTACTGGCCGAAGTTTCCAAGATTGTGCCCTCGTGGATTAATCATCTTGTGTCGCTGTGTGTGCGTATGTGTGTGTACGGTTGAGAGGTGTTGTCAAAGTTAATTGATTTGTGGAATGAGTGGTGGGAGGTGCGGTTTGGAATTTGGGATTAGGAATTGAAATATATAAGGGGTCGGCGGCCGATACGACACATTACACTGATTGGAATACTTTGGAAAGTATTCGTTTTGGCAACGTCACAGCCAAGATAAGTTGTAAATTACTCGCTCGTTTTTGTGCCAATTCATGGTGAAATAATAAAACAAAAGTTGTTATTTCTGCGCTTCGTAGCAATTTTCGCGTGTGTGATTTGTGTGATATTTATCTGACAGTGTTAAAAGTGGAGGAAAATTTATTTTTCGTTAAATTAAAAGTGTGGAAACTGGAAAACATTAAAAAACGATACTATAAAGCTAATTTGTAAAACCTTGAATATTGTGTATCTTCTAACAGATCATCTAATGATTTCTGAACGTTTTGCAAATATTAGGTATCTTTATGCATTACTGTTAATTAATTACAAGAATGTGGCATGCGTTAGCTTATCACCTTTCGTCTATTATCGAACTATATTCTTTTCTCATATACTTTATACTTTATACATTTTGCGCTTGCGTTTTCTGTTACATTATTTAGTATAAGACGATTTGCAACAGTATAATACTCTGGACGGAGAAAAATTTTCTTACAAACTTTACTTTTTTTATAAGAAAATTGACTCATTTTGCAGTACCGCTGGGACATACTCCATCATGTAGAATTTTTACTTTTAAAATCTTAATTTTTATGAGTTTCGTAGCAAATTTTACTTTTTGAAATAGCAATTTTATGACTGCTAAAATGAAATATTCCAGTATCCACCAGAACAAAGTAAATCTTCTTATATATAAAGTCGTTTACGAAAAAAAGTTTTCTCCGTGCATGTGATAAGGATGTCGTCCTGTCTGTTTTGTTGAATAAACAAATAACTAGACTTCTACGCTAAATAAGAGTATTCCCGTGGAAAAGTAGTAGAGCAGAGAGACACAGCAAGGCGCACAAACTAATCCCAATGTTTGAAGCTTATTAAGATACGAATTTTAAGAGGTATTGGTTCAGAAAAGTGAAGGAACCGTTAAAAAAAATAAATAAATAACGATGAATTTATTGATATAATTAGAAAAATTATAATTTTATTCTACACTCTGCAGCAAAATTTAAAAACATACATTTGCCTTCATAATTTCCTTCTACGTAGGAACATCGTTGCCTACACACTAAAGTTTTTATGCACGGTCACATCAATATTTTCAAGTTCCTTATTAATATTTTCTCAAAGGACGAACAGCCATCCTCCTTTACCATTCATACAAAATGCAAAACACCAAAACCCTAATTACTTTCATTTTTAATAGCAAACGCCTAACATAATCCCAACTTTTCCATACTTAATTCTATCAACCTTATCGCCACCCTCACCTCAGAAACCAGCGACCCTCATAACAACCGGCCGCACCTTCCATCCACCACGCTACCACCACGGAGGGCGTAGCGCCAATGATCCCTCGCGCCCCTATACCGTATCCATCGCTGAACGAAGTCCGCCAAAGCGCCCCCCTACGAGCGGCGCTTTCCCTTGCGCTGCTCTCGCCCCGTGCTTCGTCGGTAAGTCGCCAGCCCCCGTATCCTGTTACGCCTCGATGTATCGACTCGCGGCCGGTTTCGCTCTTATCTGCTTATCCTTTGAGGCGGCAGCCGCCTCCCTTCCTCCCGTGAACTGTGTAAAAACATATAACTTTATCCGTTCCCCCTCATACACTTATATCAAGCGCTCGTGCGCGCTAGCGACAGCGCGATGCTGGTTCATCTTTCTGATTCGTGGTGTGTTTCCTTTACTTTTTTTTCGTGCTATTTGGTGTGTCGGAGGTTGGTTATTTGTTGTGTGATTTGAGAGTTTGGGGTGGTATTTTTCTTTGGATGGTTATCGATTTTGTTTTAGTACGAAGGGAGATGGTCTTAGATGAAGTCGTATAGAGTGAAGAAAAGGACACTTGTACCCGAACACATGGCAGATTATGTGACTGCAAGAGAGATTTACATAAATAAATAATAATGATCATTGCATAACCGTTTAATTCCTCCATTAATATTATACACATATTTGGAATTATTATATAAGTCTCTGGTATATTATAATTTGATGTATAATCACGAGTATATATTAATTACTTTAGCTGGGGTACGGCAACGTGTTTGAATACAGGAACATTTCCCTTACACATCGCAAGCTATAATCTCTATTTACAGTAACGTAAACAGCTGCTGCAGAACTTAAACTGTGTTTACACTATCAACAAATTACACTGCCCTCCAATATTAGCAAACCTATACCCATGCATAACAGATACACCGTTATCTACTTTACGCGCGAAAATCTTATTAAACAATATATACGATCCCGCCACCACTTTCCTCGTAAAACCTCCCAATAAAAGCCCATTATTCTTCTTTCAAAATAAAAGTAAACTGAAGCCACACCGCGCGGTAGTAAAAAAAATTTCTATTCTTCAAAAGACGCGCATCAACCCTCCATAACGACGATGTAAAATCCTCTTAAAACTCGGCACACAAAAAATCAGCTGAACAATATATTCCCAAGGCGGATTACGGAATTACGACACTCATCGAGCAGCGGCCGTCGTCGCATAAACAACGGAGAAAAACGTACCATACATACCCGCGTACATAAAAAGCCAACAACAATATTCCCTCCCTGCGGCTGGCCGTAAAAGCGTTTCCTGCAATTAAACGAAACCTTGCGAATCAATTGCAAACGGGACACTGAGATATTCAATATCCATAGGATGAGGTTAGCTCGCGTGGACGATAGAGAGAGGGAGAGAAAGGGCGGAAGTCTGCGCGTGCATGTGCAGTAAGGAGAGGAGGAGCGCGCGACCGTGACCCGAATAGTTCGGGAGGGCGGCAGCGCGCGCGCAGTAGACACGCGCGCAATTACCCGGTTTAAGTATGCAGGGTCGGAGGAGAAGGGAACGAGGCAACTGTGTTATCGTTTTTTGCGCGCGGTTTCGGGAGGAGCCGCAGGAAGGATTTGATAGAGTAAAGTGGGATCGTCTCGTTTTTGCTCTTTTAATCATGAGGGTGTATTTTTAGTTTTCACCCTTTTTTTATTCGCCACGCGAATTATCGCTATTATGGGTACAAGTTCTTCTATATTTCACTCGTTTGGAAATTTCAAGAGGACAGGGGAATTTAATACTTTGCGATTGTGACGTCAAAGGGTGCAGAGAGAGAGGGATGGAGCGAAAGATAGTTGGGTGTGATGACGTCACGTGTAAGGTTCCATTACACGATGGATGCTGAAATCCTCCGACGAACCGTTTTTATATAACCAAATGGTAACATTAAATGTATATCTTTTTTTTATCATTTATGTATAATAATCGTAAGATAAAATTGTAACGATAGTCTATTTTTTGACATTCGTGATAGAAGGGTGAAGGGGGGGGGCCACCCGACCTCACCATTAAAATAAGTTTCGCATTTAATTCAGTTACAGCGGCGACATGCGCGAAACATAACGAGGAACAATGCGGTATACGACGCGCGCATATTCATTACGACTATATATCCGCTCTCTCTCTCTCTCTCACGTGCGCACATACGCGTATCCTTATGATATACTCTACCCTTGAGACCTGCACACCACAACCGCATTCATATCTCTCTCTCTCGACGCGCGCATATTCTCTAAAAAATACTCGCATAAAAACTATAATGACGCGTTACCCCGTTTTCACGCGTTCGCCGTTTTTTTTTTCTTGAGGGAAACGCGCAGGCGGGTATATATGGGGAAAGTAACAGGTGTTTGTATGATTAAGGAGGTAGTTAAAGATGCCAAGTTGGATCCCGCCGCGAACTATGCGAACCTGGGCGAGGGAAGTGTATGTATATATATGGGAGCGTACGAGTAAGCTCGCGGTAAGGCAGTGAGATTTAGAGGCTTTCTCGGAGGTGCTGGTGAATCGCGGAGGGGTGATTTTTTGGGGGGATGGGGGTGAGCGAGGCATTTTGGGAAAGTTAATTTTGGATCGCTGATTTTGAGACATGATTTGTGGACGAAGGTTCGTGTGTACTTGTTTTCGTTATGGTATATCAAAAAAATTATATTAAAGAGGAAATGGGTTTAGCATTTTTTTTCGTGTATTTCTGATAATATAAACTACTCTTTTTATCAACAATTTCGTTATTTGATATAATTAATGAAAAAAGGCGTAAAAAACGATTTTGCATAGTTCTACTACAGAAATGTACGCGTACAAAGTATTCCATTAAAACTACGCTTAATGAATTAATAATAGAAAGTTCACAGAGAAATTCAACGAATGCATAGTATTCGTTTACATATCTGAAAATAGATTTATTTATTCTGGCACGATGTATGTGTAAAATTGCATTTTCTCATTAATAATTCCCCGGAAAGCTTGGAATATCCTGCATCAATATTCAGCTGGTAATATGCGCAAAGGTGGTGTTTGGATATTACTTCTCAAATTAAATATTAACTCAGAAGTCATTTGGAAGTACTTGCGCAATGCTGAATTTCCAAGGGAAATGGGAGTTACATGTAGTTGGGTTAATCGATCTTACACGCAACTTGCAATTGTTACCGGGGATCCTCCCATTAACGGAGCAAGTTCCAAATAGAGATTATTCATTACCCGAAATTGAAGAAATTATTAATTCCAATCATTTTCATTTATAACTGTGATTTCACCAACAAAATCAATCATCCTAATAAAACTTTTATCATCGCGATTTTTCTGCTTTTATTCTCACTTAATAGGTATTTCCTATTAAAAATCTTCAGGTACGGCGGATTAATTGACAAAAGCGTCCCGGTTATTAAACACCACTTTAATATCGAGGAAAAAATATAAGAATAGCGCGCTTAGCGCTCCATTTACTTCCATCTCTGCTTGTCCCTCTACTTATAACCACCAAATAATTTGTTCGAACAATAGTCCGGCGCATATCATCCCTCCATTGTCGCGAACCTCCCCTCACCGCGACATTGAGAAATTGAAAACTCTAATACATTATTAATCGGCCGCTGTTATCGATGAAAACCGCTATATCTCTACCGTCTTTGTCGACGTCGACGTTTCTCCAGCCAAGGCGAGAGGCGTTATTCTCATTTTTAGGCCGACTTTCATCTCGGAAAAAGCCGCTGCAGCCTCGCGACAGAGGCACTCGTTATACGTTTTCTCGCTTTTCTTTTTCGGCGCGCAGCTGCTGTGTTTCATTGAAGGCGCCCTGACAAAAGAAGAGTACACGCGGGGGAGTCTGTCATCGGACGCCTCTGTGTTTTGTTATAGTCGACCGCTAAATATCCTCTATATCGAGATACATCGGCCGTGAGAGGGCCGCTCGGGGAGGAAATAATGCCGCGAGGCGTGCGTCCTTCGGTATAATTATTATTCACGGCTATGAAAAAAAAGACGTTTATTGATTGTGTAGGTTTGTAGAGCTTCGCGATTAATTAGTTGTTAAAATGGAGTTTTACAATTGAAAGACGAGAGAGAAAGAAACGTGTCTGACCAAGGTTGGTATGTATCTACTTACGGCTACTCTACTAGCTCCATAAACAAGCAGCAACGGAAGAATGCTATTACGAAACTATTCGTAATCAAGCGAAAATTCTGCAGAAAAGTACACGCGAATACCAACTCTTCTCTACATTTCTTTTCCGCGAACTCCAACTCCCACAACACACATACCCTTTCACCTACTTGTCCATTCAGCGTCCACTTCATTCACGCGGGCGCGCTCTCCTCGCCTTATAGAATTCCATAAACACCGCACCTCCATGCCTAAAAATGCTTCGCACATTCATCATATCCCACACAGGTTTTACGTATATTTTGGCCCTTTTGTTTGTTCCCACTTCGCTGTAAAGCTCGCGCGCTCGTGCGAAATACCTACGCGACGTTATTAGCGACACACGACGACGCGGCGGTTCGTTAATAAGCCCGCCAACGGTCGCCATACATCAACGTCAGTGTCTGGCTAAATCGGAGTGTGTATGTGTGTGCGCGAGTGTCTATACGTGTGTGGGTTTGTGTAATCGATTCCTGTTTGGCGCAAGAGAAAAAAGGTCTGTGTGTGTGTGTATATGAAAGAGCGACTTATTCTTTTCGGCTGTATCGTTCCAGAAACACAGATAGAATGGTGGTAAAAAAGTTGTATAAGTGGTTGAAGCCGTTCTTGCTTCGAGAGTTAGCGTGAAAATTAAGATACAGTCTCCTTTTTTTCCAGTGGAAAGAGGCGATCGTTTTTTCGGTCTGTCCTCAAATGAAGCAGGTTTAAAATTGACTACTAAATGTTTCAAATGAATATTTTTACAGATGAAAGTTGTATTTATTTGTTTGCGAGTATTTTTTATTTTATACGGTATTTTC
>UXGD01003591.1:0-19832 GCA_900474315.1 Torymus auratus | reverse complement strand
GTATAAAGTTGTTTTTTATATAGATTTGAAAAAATAATTACCTGATTAATTATACTAAAATCTATTTTTTCAGGCTTTAACTCACCCCCTTAATAGAACTTTAATAGAACGCGAAACGTTCACTGGAAATTTCATTCAATATAATTTATCTGTATTTGCAAAGTTTACTCGCATAAGCTTTTAGTAAACATAAAGTGGACAGATACGCTGAATATTTTTGTGGCCATAAAGCTCGCTGATGAATATATTGATGATAATACAAATTTCAACAAAGCGTGATTTGAATATTTCGTATGATCAATCAATACGCGGCCCACTCGTGATCAAATTATTAAAATTAATAGGTCGTGCGTGTCCAGTATTCCTGCTGCTGTTATTCGAAATATATGTTCATGTTTATATGTCTTTAAATAATAATGTTTGGTTATTTTGAGTATAAACATCATTTAGGCTTTCATGCTTTAAAATCGTTGTTAATAATTTAATAGCATAAGGGACATTAAAAAATAACTTTAAAAGATTATCTACTAGGTAGTTACTAAGTTATATTCGATTATTTGCTTCACATTTATACCAAGTATCACCTCAACCATATTCAAAAGAAAAAGTCGCATATTTCGTCCTTTAAATCTGCAAACGTCAACGAAACGACCTTAATCGATGTATCGCTGGCGCATGTCTCTATGCAGCACTTACATTACACACACATTCTCCCTCCTCCTCCTTCTTCTAGATACTTACTCAACCGACTGGCCCAGCATAAATAATTCAGTGTGCATGCTCGCGAGACAGCTCCGGACTCGATTTGGCGTCTACACCTCATCGCTTCTCACGCGCTCCTCCTCCTCTTAATCTATATATCCTACATATCGCTTCTTTGAACAGCTGTCTGCTCTTTTTCCTTGCGGCAATTGACACGCGCGCTGCATTCCCGCGCCGAATTTCTCCCCCCCACACACACATACGCATACATCGCGTATCTTTTATCGCGCGCCGCGTATATATATCTTATCCTCCTCCGTACGCGCGGCGCGCTCCGGAAAAGTTTTCCCGCCGGATTATAGAGCGCTATTCTTATACTGGGTTATTGGGTTAGCGATTCCGGACACCCGGGAATTTATTGTCAGCGTCGACTACGAGAATTTTCGTATATATACGGCAGGAGAGGAGCAGCGCGCTCGATTTCACTGATGCTAGCTCGAATTGTTCTCGGTACTTTGAAAATTTAGTGGTAGGTATTATGTAGAAGAAAGTATATCGTACGCTTGGAATTCGCATGTACGATATAAATTTTAAGCGCGTATTCTGTGACATGTATTATACATGAAAACGTTGTAGATTCAGTAATAACTTAAACCTTTTTTTTTGTTAAAGTAAAATGTCTTAGTTTTCTTGACACTCTCGTTGATTTACGGAAATTCTTTTTCGAATTGATGCGGTGTCCTACTTACATTCTCATTACACCAAGAAAGAAAACTGAATAAACCCGCGCGCGTACCAAATTTTGTCCCCAAAAAATCAATACCAATTTATACATTACAGCCGCCCGAGCGAATTCCAATCCACGCTATACACACCCTTCCCACCTAGTTTGCCATTCAGAGGTGCTACGCAGCTGAGGCTGTAACTCTCAGGAGGGGTTTCTTTTCCTCTCTCTCTCTACCCTGAGCGCGATGTAGGTGGAGGAGGCGGATGAGACACTCCGGGATGGAAAGTGGCGCAGAGCTCGCGCAGAGCTCGGGCACTCGAGCGTGCAGACTCGAAAGCGACGTCTCTCTTTCTCTCCCCTCTTGCGCGTGGCGTCGTTGAACTTTTCGAAAGAATTCAGCTCGTCGATTCGCGAAGATACATCCGGCAGTGTCGGGATTGATTGAGACGCTAGCTGCCAGGTTGCCTCGAACGCGCTGTCTGTTAGCTGCGAGACTTTTTCTCGTTCGCGCGTTATTCTTCAATCTTCGGTATTAGGTTTGGTGTTGTTTGTTGGACGTCGCACGATGACGGGAAGCAATTTTTCGAAGCTACGGATTGATGTTTCATCAGGGTGACGTATAGGAAGGGTTGTCTTAATAATTACTTGGGTATTATATACTGGAAATAGAGAATCTATACGCAGCTTATATAATACACGTTTCTATACGCTATTCGACGCTTTCATGGAAATATATAAAGTGACTCATCAGCTCGAAATTACTTAATGGATAGAGTGGGAATGCCGTGATGCGGCTCTTACACAAACGTATATAATATAGCTGCCCACGCTCATGAGAGGGTTTTAAGAGTGCTCTAATTCCCGTATTCGCCTTGTTAAATTGATTTGCAGGTAGTAGTGGGCAGCGAGATGGAGCAGTAATCTTCCTCGTTAAAGGGATCCGGTGTAAATGATACAGCAGTGGGACTCGAACTGTATAGAAAGTAAACACATAGTTAATGCGCGCGTAGGCGAATGAGGGTTCGCGGAATTCATGGTATTCCATTATATGTTCTATGTGAGCTTCTTCTCTTCTATCTCCGAGATATCGATTATTTTGTAGTTTGATCACCGTGTTCGTTGAAACTTTGATTGCAAAATATACTATTGGCACGATATAATATAAGCTTAAATTTATTTCATTTTGGATTCATTTTACAAAAATTAAATTCGAAAAAATGATCAGACAATGTATAGGATATTTCGATAGCAAAATGATAATACTAAAGTGAATCAAATTAAAACATACAAAATAATAATGCACGATATACTATTCAACTGTTTTGTCAAATGCAGCAAAAAATATAAAAATATTTCATTTAAATACTAAATTATTCCGTAAAAGCAGAAAGAAAACACTTCGATTGCAGTAAAACCATCAAACTTCCAAATAAATTATTATGATATAACGTAAAGTTATTTTGGTAAAACTTCTATAAATTTATGCGTGGGTTCAAATCTACAAAAGTAAAGATAAATCAATGGTAAGACCGAATCACACTTTCGAACCTCTAATAGTCCAAGTTCAAAGCACCCAATAATCTGTATACCATTAATTCTCTACCATGTAAACAAAAATTTAAACCGAAAAAGTTCATTTTTTACACGTCAAAACAATATGCAAATCAGAGCTAAGCCGCTCAAAACTCGAAAATAGTACCAAAATCCCCCCGCACTGCAATAAATCTTCATTCCGCATTCAGCGATTCTTATACACGAATACCTTATACCACTCTCTCCCATTCAGGGATCGTACAGCTGGGTGTGCGCCCCATCGAAAAAGGGTAGAATATATAAAGCTAACCAACCAAACTGCCCAGCGACCAACCAGGTGGTGCAGTAGAGCTCCGGGAATAAATCTCCGCTCGCGCGCGCGCGTAACTTTACCGCCCGGACCGATCGAAGTCTCGGGAAACTCATCTCTGTGTGCAGGTGTGTCTGTGTGAGCGCATGTATACATCGACGTGTATAACACGCTGCGGTGGGTGAACTTCGTTATCCACAGGGCAAGTTGCCGCATACATTAGAGGGCGGTGGCGAATCCTCGTGGGTAGGTAGCTGCGACGCGTCTTTGTCTCTCGAATGTGCAAGTGGCTCCGCAGTTCGGCGGGGATTGATATATTGGAAGGGGGAGCAGTCCTGGCGACAGACGCGCGCTGATTAGATTGCGACATTGGTCTGACGCGACTTCGCCTCTGCTACTGTCGCGCAGCGCTGTGGGATCGAAGGGAGGAAGCGCGCAGGTTCGCCGAGGTGTATAAGGGATGCTGTCTCTCTCTGTCGGTGCATGGTGTAACTTGTTTGATTGCCGTTGAGATGTGTACGTGATTTTGTCGTAGGTCCTGGTTTTGGTCCCGGAAAATTCGGTGGTTTGAATTCGGATGTATGTTTTATCGGAGAATTCTGAAAGAAGGTTATTGGTGATGATATGTATGAGTACTTTGGTATGAGATAACTTGGAAATTATTATTAATAGATTTGTTTAAATTTGTTGGAAAGTTTGGAAAACTTGGTGGATTTAGGTAGGTGCTGTTAAACTTAGTTGTGTGTACAGTTGTATATAGAGCAAGAGAATAGTTCGCTAGAATAGTTTTATTAACGTTGGAAACATTTTAGGTGTTTGAATAGAATAAATCGTATATAACTTGTCAATACTCATGTCGATTTAGCTGAAATAGAATTTATGCTACGTTTTTGGGACAAAAAATATCATTCGAAATTATTTAAGTAAAAATAAACAAACATTTATTTTAAAATTATATGATTTTTCTATGCGTATCAGACTAATAGATATTATAATTCTGTATGTCAAATCATCCGATTAAAATGATCGTTATTGGTGAAATACCAAAAATATATTTGACAACTTTCTTATAAAAAGATTTTATGTTGACGATAACACACTCGTGACACATCAGTTTATGTCCACAATACGTGATACATAATGTCATGTTGAATCGACTATAAAAGTAATGTTTAGCGTGGTTGTATTAAATAAAAATAAATTGATATTGCCGACACGAAAAGTCGTCATACAGCAAATGTTATTATCTAAATGCGTTATATGCCATTTTCGTTTTCGCGTTTTCAATTCGTAACGATTTAGTTATTATAGATTTTATATCGCGAATAATTTTTCACTGCAAAATATTTAAATGTTTTTAACATTTGATTGTAAAAGAAAGTATAAAACAACAATACATTACTAACAAAATAAATGCATCTTCCACCATAGTAAATAATTAAAAGTCCAATCTTTTTTCCAACAAACAATTACCTCCCATCTCGTAAATTCCATTCCTTTTATTCGCAACGCCAAAAATAACCACAAACCTCACATCTTAATTGAAATTCTCATTACTCCATTACCCCGTTATCTAAACTTCGCCTCTGCCAATCTTTTTCCCCTACTGAATATTCGAACCGCCCCTCGCGCGCACTAGCGGCGGCGGCCCACGCGCGTATAATTCTCGCGTAAATCATCCGCGATACTACGACGGTAGAAACCGTATCCCCCCTGTATGCGCTTGCGAGGTAGCCAATTAAAAGCCGTTAATTATAAAAGGCGTACAATTGTAACGACGTTCAGCGCCATCAACTTTCGCCACGCGGCGAACTTTCTTCCTTCGCGTGCGCCGTGCTATGTGCGCGAAAGTTGCCTACACTTCTTCAGCAGTATATAGGAGAGTACAGCCGAAGGGAGGCGGTGAGATCATTGCACCTCCACAGCTCGCGCCGCCGAGTTAAGCTCGACGACCCGTGACTCGCGACTGGTGCTGCGCGCAAGCTGTGTGTGTGTATAAGGGGGCACACTCGGCCGTTTCTAATTGGACGATTAAAGACGCGGAATTGCCTCGGAACTTTGCAAATCTGCGAAGACTTTCCGCGCGACGCGCGCGCGCAGCGTGTGAAAGTGCTTGATTTTCCCTCGTAGGTAGCTCAATTTGTTAGTTTCGAGGGAAATTAGGACTTCCGCGGGTTCGTTTCTCTACGCTGCGTTTAATCTCGTATACTAATGATATAATTTAGAAGTATATGGTTTATTTTTGGCGGAGAGAGTTTCGTAACTTATAAAGCAAGAGAAAGTTCACTTGCACTTTACATTACCTTTAGATTAGATTTTACTGAAACTACGTGATGTGTATGTAAAATTTTTCATTTAATCTTTCGAATTATTTGAAGGAAATTAATTATACATGAAAATTATTAGCCAATACAGTTTTAGATCCGATGGGAGTTTGATTAAATCTATTAATTATTAATTTGAATTAAACAGTCTTAAAATAGCTTCACCCAACAAAGTTCAACCCTTACCACTGTACAATTTTACATATAAGTATATCTAAAAATATAAAAAAGCTTTTACTTCATTTTCATCATTAAAACACCCCTCAAATAATACAATTCAAAACATATATTTAAAAAGCCAAAATCAAAAAAGGAACTAAAAAAAACGAGCGATACTTAAACTATCAACGATAATCTCCGTCCTCCCGCGTCGTCTCTGAAATTATACACGCGGAATATTCCACGTACGAGCGCGGCGGTGACGGCAGCGTCGGCGTCCAACTACCTACGTATTCCGCTCCAGTAGGCAGCGGTTGTTCAACACGCCAAGTTCGCGTCCTCGCGCGCATAATTCTCTCCCGAACCGATTACGACGAGAGAGAGAGAGGTAGAGAACCGCGCTGCTACAGCAGCGTATACCTCCTACATATATGATGTATACAGTAGCACTACTGGCGCCGGGTTCGCGCAGCTGCGCCGATCGATGCGACGGTGACGACGACGACGTATACCTATAGCCGCGTTAGTTTTGAGCTCTGCGAAACGCACGTGTTATATATAATGTGTATACGGCGGAAGAGGAGGCGATAACGCGCGGCAACGACGGGATTATACGCATCGGCGATGCGCGATTTACGAGGCGCGACGACAAATGCGCTGAGCGATATATAGTGGTTATCGCCCGGCGTGTTGCAGGTCGATTTTAATTACCGGCGCTAAGTCTCGCGCGCGCGCGTTTTGTCGATTATTTCGAGTGGGGGAATGGAGAGTCGAGTGAAGTACTTAGATTGACTGCATGCGCTTCTCGAATCGATTACTGTCATCTTTGCGACGATTCGTGCAGGTTCTCTATGGAAATTTGATTGGGGAGTCGAGGGAGATGCCGGAGTTCTATGCGGTATATATGGTGGCCGCTTTGAGGAAGTGGCATGTGGTCGTGTATTCGGGATTGTTTGATGTTTGGGGTAGTACTTAGTTGATGACTATGTGGTTATGGGTCACGGTCGGAATAATTCATTGACGAAGTTGATTTAGTCGTAATATGTTTTTTTTATTTTTAGAATTTTGTGCATTTAGGGTACTAATAATAAATCTTGTAATTTCTTTGAGAATGTTAAATAATTGATAAGAGGTTGAGAAAAGTTCAATTGACCGCATATCGACTTATTCTACCTAGCACTATTGTGTATGTTATATTATGGATGCATATATATTCGTATTGTATAAATATTATATGTATTAGATTGGTAACAGTGAAGTTATACTATCAAATCACTGATCTTTGTATTATTGTCGATTTTCACTTCAAATTAAATTTTTGAAATACGTTCCGTGCTAAGGGTATTTCGTTCTTTCAGAGTTTTCAATGTACTGTATTGTAAACGATCATTTTCAATGATTTATGTACTTACTTATCTTGTATACTATTTAAAAAAATCCATTTATTGGCTATATCGAGTAATATTTGAAATAGACGTACGTTAAAATTTATAGTACCATGTGAGTATGATCATTTTGTAAGCTTGAGATCCATCAGCTATATGACATAGCAAACTTGAGTGTGTGTAATATGCAGCATGGAGCTCCGCCTCGGTAAACGATCGAAGTACTACCTATCAAAACGTTATATACGATGGTTTTGCATAGGATCTAGGAAGCAATAAAGACAATAGTAAAAATAGAAATCTTTACATATTTATATGAGAAGTTTTACCGCGTGGTAAATGCGATTGCATTAAAATATAATGCGCTTAGTAAGTATACAGTCATGCCGTTTATTGCCTTTATTTATAGAACTAACAAAGGCTTTTAAGTTTTTCTTATCGTAGAGTTATAGAAATAATGTGCTCGATACATCGTTTTCTTCAATATTATCCGCAAGTACATATACGCATATTGAATTTCATTGATTGGTGGTGGTACACATACTGATAGTAACGCGAGACAGCTGCTAATGACCTACTAATCAGGATCGTGAAATTCGCCTATTTTTACTTGACATTCTACCAACAGCGACACGACAAACGCAGCGTCGCCGATGCGGGCTACAACGGTTTGAATTTTTCATTTCGCGCACCGAGCGGAGCGAACACTGTTTAGCGGCGCAAATACAAACCGAAACGTGTGTACCACGAGCTACGTTTCGGATTTTCCGGGGCTTATTTGCCGACAAAGGAATTCATTTAGAATTCAACGCGCTTTTCAGGTCCACGCGTGGGCGGTGTACAACGTTGAGGATTTTCGACGTCGAGTGCCGGTGATTAAAATTTTAAATGCTATATTTATACAATTACATTTTCTTTCAAAGATTTCGTTGTCGTCAGTTGGTTGTAATACTGGTTGGTTCTGACGAACAGAATTTTCATCCAGCAGAATCAGGTTATATTAACAATTCGTTTATAATCTCTTATTTTGCGAATTATAATAAACATTTATTGCATGTACTTCTTTGTTGAAAACAAAAATAATATAAACTGAATCTATAATATGTTAGAACTTTTGAAAGTTTTTAATAAATTATTTGACGTTAATCGTATAACTGAATTTCATTCTTTGGAAACAAAAAATGTAATCATTTCTAAAGTAATTTATATAATAACAGTAAGTTTTTCATTTAAATACAGTCGTTTAAACAACTTTTGACTGCGTCCCACTGAGTTTTGACCGAGTTTAGGTTCCTCGACCATGAAACTGCAACATTGCGAACTGTCAAAATGCCGAGACTTTCTTGTTTGTCATTATCCTAGGAAAAGTAAAATAGAGAAAAGTTTTCAAGTAGGTCATGAAATTGCGTAAGCCACAAATATTATACACTTAAAAGTCTTATTATTTCTGATTTCATTAAACTATTGAGTTTGATGTTCCACTAGTTCAAGTCCATATCCATTTTGATATAATAAAACTTTTTCAGGGAATCTTCACCCCCAAGCTAAGAGTATAATTTAAACATAATTATTTTATAAATAACAGAAATTAATGATGGCAGTTATTTTGTAAACAATAAATGAAATTATTTTAAGTTTCCGTTACAAAAGATGTAATTTAAACAGATTCTTTTTGCTGATGTTTTGATCACTTTGACATAATACTTTATAATTAATAAAGTAATCGTGGTAAAAATAAGGTATTTTAATCAATTTAAAGTGTTCTAACACCCATTTAACTATTGTATCATCATGCTAATACATTCACCGCCTATTTTGTTATCCCTATTCTCTACACGCTCAACTTGCTTTAATCCTCAAAATTTAATTACTGGTGACACTCTACAGGCAACGTTTGTTCACACGAATACCTGCTATGGATTACATACATATTCATTGTTCCGAATTCACTACCGTGCAAACTACTTGTAACTGTAAAAGAATTACTATGTAAGGAAATTATAAAGATGATTGAAGTTGGTATTAATAATTATAACAGATAATGCATCGACTAATAAATAAAAAGTAGCACCAGGCATATGAAATTATTTAATTTATAAAGTATTGCGGAAACGATTTGTAGGAAAATGTAATACTTGGAATTGACAAGATATATGTTCATTTTTATAATAATAAACAAAGTGAAACAAGCACAAAAACAAGCGGACAAACTTTTCTTTATAGTTCTCTGATCTGTGGTTAAGCTAAAAACTTGCTTGACGGATCCAGACAGCTGGGAAGCGTACAGAGCGAGGGTTGCCGCTGTGGGCGGGACGATAATACGGTCGTACACAAACAGCGTGCCGAACTTTCGTGGATGTGCAATCGACAATTTCGGTGATTAGTCGGGCCAGGCAGATTAGAGACTTTGGCGGAATGCGAATTAGACCGGGCGGATTCCAAAGTAAAATTAATCAAACCGCAGCCCGAATTGCAGTTAACTATAATGAAACCTTTTTTGCTACCTAAGTATAGAAGCCCGCCTGTAATAAAAGAAGCATAGAAATCGAAATTGGAAACAATGAAATAATAATCAAGAGAGTATTGGTGAAAAAAGAAGGTGAGCCTGTCAGCTGTCTTATTCTCGTTGTGGATTTAATAACGGCTGATAAATGCCAATCAATCAACTCGTCCATTTCAGAGAGATGATTGGTCAAATTTGATTTTAATTGATCCTCGTAGCCGTAGGATTTCTTGCAATTAACTGCGGCTTGTTTAGGAATCCGGCAAATGGTCAACAGATGCTTCAGCCAATAACTCTCAATTGTATATATGGCGATGGTTAGCGTTCCTCGGTCCCTTGCACTAACGCTCCGCCAGATTAACCAAAGTGCCGGCTGGGGATAGTCCCTGCATATATACGTGTAAGTAATGCACAGAGAAGTACACATTGATGTACCCATAAGGATTTCCAAAGCACGATAATGAAACGTGATGCAGTGGAGTAAGATTATATGGTTGATATTTGCCCTTCTTCCGAGTCATCAAATAGGATTTCTATATACTATATTACCTATAAATTCATTCTATTAAGTTACGCAGTTTAACGACATCCCTGCTATCTGGTTAGGAATGGGATCAGGATCGATATATCATTATCTGCGTGTCATACATGATATTCTCATTAACGGCATATTATGTCAGACCATAAACTAGACACCAATATGCACTTATTCGATAGCGACGCATCAAGCAAATTACCTACGCCGACAAAACTCCTCCTTATAATAGAACCATATATACAGAGGTGAATTAAAAAATTTCAAAGTATGAGCGTAAGCCAAAAGGCCGAAAAGCGATGCTGCTGCAACGTTTTCAGGTCTTTATATGCCCTGTAATTCCTTCTGCGCCATAACCACCACGAGTTGGGGTGTAGTTCCTTTTGAATGGCGGGTACCGCGAAACAAATTTGAAGTAAAATTGGCTTGTCAGTGTAGATAATATTTTGCTCCACTTCCACTTGTCACTGGTGAGCTTCCTTGCCTCTCATAAGGAACTTTTTGAGGTATTTGTTTTTGAGGTATTATATTTCAATGGTATTTTAGAGATTTATTTCAACATTAGATAGTAGAGTATTTTGATTTTTGAATAAAAAAACTTGTTTTTTTTTATAAATAATTCTCTGCTCTTCAAGTTTGAGTGCAGTCTTTTATTGATCGCTTTCAATTTCAATTTTAACATTAGCGAAAATAATAAAATACATTATTTTTTTGGAAATCCCTTGATCATTTCTGCAAGTACCGTCTATACGCCATGGCTCACTTGGCGTATTAATCCGCCATTACATTATATATCACTGTGAATCTTTCGAAAAAAAAACGTATACTATCACGACAAACGAGTTCTTGTCACCCGGCCACTGCCCGATTAGTCAACCCCAAACGCGCGTTTAAAATCATTTCAATCGCGTATAACAACGACAACAGCAGCGCGGTCGTGGCATCGTCGGAGAGCCAGGGATAAGCTGCATTTCGAAATAATTAGCCACGCACGCGCGCGTGCGTGCACGAGTGCTATGGGGGAAACGCTCGTAATCAGGTTACCACGTACGTACATAGACGCGCACGCGTGCGCCGGCGGACACACATAGCCCGCGGACTTACAGGGACGATGACAATCCGGAGAATTTGCGGTTCCTCCGTATAACCGTTCTTCCCACGTGTAGAATAGGCTCGTGCGCGTGCATATGCATGTGGGCATTTGCACTCATCTCTTCTGCGTCTATAATACTTCTCTCTCTCTCTCTCTTTCTCCCTCTGGGGGTTTCAATTAAGCGTGAGTATAGAATGCGTGGCGATTAGCGCAGCTATTAGCGTGGACTGTGGGTGTATATACATATTAAGGTATGCGTCATATCGTTGGTCGCGGTGAAAGTTTGAGGTGCAGGCGCTCGGACGCGCGAACAAGTGGGACAGCTGCTGCGGTGAGAACAACAACAAGAACAAGAACTGTAGTAAGCGAATGGTCTTTGGTCTCATCCTTAAACCATCGGGCGGGTTAACAGGCTGCTGGCATGTCGGGGTCACTGTAGACGAAGCGTGACGAGGTGCCCGACGCGCGCTAAAACTTTCGAAGGAAATGCACCGGTAGGGTTTGTCCGCGCGATTTTGTGTATTTGTCGGCTCCGACGTTGCGAAAGACGATGGCTCGTACGGTGTGATAGATTTCTTTGGTTTAAGGAGGCCAGATACCTTTTTTTCTCTGAAATAAAAAACGGCTTGCAAATTCGTATACTACTTGCAAATTAGTATACTACTCACATATGGATGAAAAAACTTTGACAGTCTACCAATTAAAAAAAAATTGATATCAAAAAGATATAAAAAAAATATATTTACTAAAAATAGCGCTATTAATACTTATAAATTTCTCTGCGTTTACTTAATAACGGGCTGATTTATCAATCATATAAGTAACGTGATTATTAATTATTAATATCGTGCATCAGGCTATACGGTTTTAATGCATTTAGAAATTACGGGAGGTCAAAAGCTTCTACGTAGTTTCATGAAGCCGTGTATATCACGCAATATCGTAATACTTTTAGTGCTCTATAGCGTCGCGTTAAACCGAGATACAAAATTTATAATACGTAATTAAATAATTAGTGTGTAAATTGGATAAGTGATTACTCGAGGTATTAATTAGCGTCGACTAAACATTGTTATACATTTATTTCAACTTTTTAAATACAGTCTGTAATTTATATTTGTTTCTGTAGAAGCTTTTAAACTGTATACATTAACATTCTTTTACTTCAGTTCATATACGGAAATAATTTAAAAAATGATTATAATTATATACATAATTACGAAACTCGAAATTCATATGCTATTGCAGCAATTGATCATGTATTGACATGTTGGGTCTGTGATAAATTAAGTTTATAATATTGGAATAAATATTGGAAAATATTCATTATTATACTTTTCGATAACGTTTTCTTCCAACTTTTTAATCCAGTATTATACAATAAATTATACTTAAATTATAAAAGTTTCCATTTTGCATTTTTATTTTACATATATCGAAATATGAAATCAACACTCAAAGCTACTGTGATAGTTTAGTGCTCTTTTCTAAAAATATAATAAAAATTTATTATCTTTCTATTTCATCCCACACACGCATTCCAACTCATAAAATAAAACAAACCACTCGTATAACAACTATACAACAGCATTTATTTTCGACTCTATATACATTTCCTCCATCAACCTATGCTGGAAAGCTCCAATTTAAAAAAAAAACTTTTTTCCGACCATAAAAGCGCTACAGCTCCAGTTCGTGTGTTTCTGCATCTGCTGCCATTAAAGGCCAGAGGACGGAGAACCCCTGTAAAAAAGTTGGCGCTCGTAGACGCAGCTCAACGTAGCGTCGTATAAGGAACAAAGACGACGACGACGACGACGCGGAGGTGGAGAGAGCAATGAAAGTCCTGTCGCGCGCGGGCACGAGGAAGAATACAGCAGCGTCAGCGGGTAGCGAGAAGTTACGGGGGTGGAGAGCTCTCTCGACTTGAGAGAAAGAGAGGATATCACGCTGCACAACACGTGACTTTGGGATCCTTGCAACGGACGAGAAGGAGAGCCTCGGGAGCCTCGTAAGTCGATAAATCTCTCTCTGTCTCTTTCTCTCACTCTCGGCGCAACATCTCGCGACTATGGCTTCTTTCTCGCCCGCGTGGACCCTTTGCGGCTTGTCTTTTTCCCTCGGTGCGCTATACGGCCAGCCAACTTTCGGATCTGTTTTGATTCCTGCGGGAGGAAGGGCTGGCGAACTCTCTCTCTCTCTCTCTCTCTCTCTCTCACTCGGCGACAATTCATCTGCACGTTCGTTCGCGCCCACTGGACAAATTGCTTTTGCGTTAATTTCCGAGATTTTTTGTATGCTGAGGTCTGTTTCTGTAACATGCATACTATATAATTATTTATTATTATTTATTTGATCTTTTATTTACAATTGTGCTGTACCCCAAGTTTCTTTATGAGACCACCGACAACATCAAATTTTTCGAATGAAATACTATGAATACTCACTAAAGTACTGGTAGATTTTTTTCCCTCATTCTCACCAGAGAGCGAATTTTCACTTATTCATATTTGGAGAGTACGAAAAACTTACCGGTTGTAGTATTTTAAGGTGGCTCTGGCGATTTTTTCTGACTTATACATTCAAATTTTTTACAATGCTTACTTCACATATTATAATTTGAGGAACAATATTATAATATGAAAAAATTGTTCTTGAAGGAAGAAATTTTAATAGCTATCGCTAATTGAAATAAAAATCAGCAAAACACAATTTTTTTTCATTTTTCATCCGATTTTAATTTTTAAGGTCTCATTTTATTCCTTATTCAATTTAAAGGGGAGGTACCGATATCAAAATTGGAAAATTTTCAAAACCTGCGATGGTTATATCCAATTTTATTGTTTGTAGAGTTGTTTGTAAATTTTATAAGAAAAACAAAAAGAATAAGTACACACATTTTCAAAAAATAGTATACTCCGGTTTCAAATGTGATTAACAACATTTCTACCTGTGTAAATATTTATAATAGATTGCAAATTGCTGTTAAAATTGTTGGTAAATAGTTTCTATATGTTATTTCATAAACATAAATTGTATAAATAAGTGTATTGAGTATAAAATAGTTTTTAAATAAAAGTTTCCACATTGTATAATTTTACAGTAATTTTATGAAAATTTAAATGTTATTATTTTTAAAAAAATTTGAAAAATTCGAACAATCATTAACTCTAGTGTTTTTCATTAAATTCCCAAAACCTCAATTTTTCCCCGAAAAAGCAAACTCCACTCAACCGAAACAGCGCGCGCCACTTCTACAAATTGTTTCAACTTAAATTGCTCGAATCGAAACCCGTGGCAGCTCAAACTAATTTTAATTAATTTTTAAAACGAATTCTGCTCCCCGCATTTCCTCTTTCTCTCCATGTCTCTCTTAACCCGGTACGTGACACGTCCGAGAGTGTTTGGACTTTTGCCATAAACTCTTCGGATCTCTCTCTCTCTCTCACTCTCTATCTATCTATCTCTTGCGACATCTCGCTCCAGAACAAACGCGAGTCTTTCTCGTTCCGCGTGTATATATCTACGAGAGAGCAAGGAGAGACGCGAGATAAATAGACGAGGCCGGCTCTACTGCCGCAGGACACCGACTTTCTCTCTATGTCTGTCCCTCTCTTTATCTCTCACGTGTCGTCGCTTTTCTAGTGGCTGTACTTTTGTCGCGTGGAAACTTTCGACGCCACTCAGACACGAGCGACGACAACGACGATGGAGTGCTGCTGCTGCTGCCGGTTAAATTCTGCTCCTTTTACTTTTAATTCTTTTGCTCCTTCTCACTTCCTTCGCCGCGCCGCGTGTGCGAGCGCGCACGTGACTTTGCCACTTCAGCGTGTCGTTTCTATATAAGCGAGTAATGCTGTTGATACTTTGTTCGATTTCCGCACGTGGCGATATCTCCCATAACGACTGCGTTTTTGTATTCGCAATAAGTTCACGCGTGATTACGGAAATATTATATAAGGAAGGATAATAATAATCAGCTTAGGTAAGATTCGTGAAAATTACCTTATAAATCGTTGTAATGCCATTTTGATTGTCAAACTTTTGTATGTTTTGCTTCTTTAAGTTTTTAAAAGTTTGATGGGGATTAACAAGAGATTTAAAGCATGGATTTTAATTCATTTTTCTCCAATCTTTCGCAACAAATACATATTCTATAGGAAAAGTTTATAAGAAATTAAGCAAGTACGTAGCTAAACTAAACATTTTACGATGAGATTAAAGTTCTTATATCTATGAACCTATAAAAAATTATATTTGTTAAAGCATAATTTCCAAACGTTCATTATAATTAGTTTTGCATATAAATCCATAAATCCATTATTGAAGCTATTGTCAAAAGTGGAACTCGTAACGACTGACGCTGACAAATTAACGATATGCCGTTATATATTTTCCGTTTAACATGTATACATCTATCTTTCTGTCACGAATTAATTAATTCGCTCGCCATTTCATTGATTCCCGCGCTTCTATAATTTTGCTCGCGTGATTAAATTAACAAGCTATGCGATAATAAAATTGTAATATTTGCAATCGGATAATTAATAAAGCGTTCGCTTGCCTGCCACGTCCGTTAAATATTTCCCAGATTCAGTGGAGCATGCAGAGTGTACCACGTCATTTAACTAATGCACCTGTCGTTAACAGCGTGTATCAATAACGATTTGCGGAGAAACAACGCCGAAGCATCCAAACGTAACAGATGGGTTGTATAGTTATTAGGGTATGTCGATTTGAGTGGGTAATGCTTTTTCGGAATATTTTTTTGTCGCGTAGATAGAAATTTTCTTATGAAAAGCTAACGGTTTTGTAAACTATGAAATATGAGAATAAGTAAATTTTTAACATATATCTAAAATAAAGAAGAATATTGATGAATTTATTGTCAATAGTATAAATTGTAGATTTTGTTTAAAAGTTTATCTTTATTAAATAAAATAGGTCATGAATATGTTATAAAAGGTCGTAAAATATAAATTTCGATTAAAATGAAGACCCTTTTCACTAACACATACAACCTTTACTAGACCTTAAAATAACATATTTCGAATTCAAGACACAGCGAAGGAAATAACCCGTAGTACAGTTATAGTTCAAGGAAGGTGTTCATAGTACAAGCTTTATGGGATCGTTTACAAACTCAAACAATCGAACCCGTATACAAACGTTTTCCCCCATATCGAGCTCCATATCCTATCCTCTCTCTCTCTCTCTGAAAACCTATCAGCTCCCGTACACAACTTCAGCTGTCGATTAACGGGCGGCGAAAAACTCCACTCTATACGCCACCCGAGTGTACGTGTACAGACACAAACTCCAACTTTTTTAATCCCCGTGCGGCGCAAAGCGCGCGCGCTCGTCCTTCTTATATAGCTCGCTATAGGCAAGGGCGCGCAGGAACGAAACGAAAAAAAAAAAATCAAACTTCGAAAAGCGATGAGCGCTCACCCGTGCGCGCGAAGGAAAATCTCGAGAAGTTCAAGAGTTCAAGGTACGCGCGCTTGCGAGCGCTCTATGAAATGCGAGGCGCGCGCGCGCGTGCGAAGACGCAGTAGTAGTAGTAGTAGTCAGGAGGAGGCAGTATAGCCCCCCGACACCATCGGCAGCATCACGCGTAAATAGTTCGCATACCGCGGCCGACTCTCTCTCTCGCTCTCTCTTACTTGAGTGTGTCGGGTTTATTGATCCAGGGGCCAAATGGCGTACATCCCGAGAGCTCCGCGGCGATAAAATGTAGCTGGACGCGAGAGAGAAAGAGCCCGGGCGGCTCGTTCTGCGAGTGGAAGCACGCAGCGTTTTAAGGAAAATCGCCTCGCGCGAGTTCTTGAGATAATGGGAAATCTCGGGAATTCGGGGCTCTGGATGGTGACATTTTTTTCGGTCGGTGTATTATGGTGGGGTCGAGTTTATCGCGGGTAATTTTGTTTGCTTAAGACGTTTTTTAAGTTAAAATGACGTTGATTTTTTTGTGAATTTTTAGGTAAAATATAACTGGAAGAGAGACTAAGAATTTTGCTGATTGTAGAAAAGTAAGATCATTTTTTATCATTTCCAATGAAACTGTAGGAATAGTTATCGAAGAGTTTAAAAGTTTCCAAAACACTATTAGGTATCCATAAATCAATAGATAAAACTGTTAGAACTTTAAAAAGTAATTTAGCTTTTACGCTAAAAACTAATTTATTAATTGTGTAATCAGAGAAGTTAAATTTAGCCAAAGTTTAGCATCGCATGAATATTTAAAAATACACCACAGTGGATAATTATAAGGCATTGTTAATCAAGGTACAAAGAGACTTTGAATTAAGACAAACGGGTATTTGCTCTCGGTTAACGCTTCCCAAACTCAAAGTCGACTCGTTTAAGACGAAGTCTCTCGCGCTGACTTTACAGCGTGTTGCCTTTCAAGAGCCTGCCAAAGTGAGAAGCCCGCGGGGAGGATTAAATTTCCATCGCGCGCGCGCTTCAAGCGGTAACCGCGCGCGCGGGCGATTTATAGCTCGCCGATGAAACTTGTTCAAAGAAATCACCGTAGCGGGATAACCATGGCGTCGATGTGCATTGAGCGTTGCGCCATTGCAATTCGAAGAAACGCCGTCGCGGCGATGTGATTCCACGTGCAATGACCGCAGAAACTAAATTTCTATAATCGACTGGCTTATGCTTGCGCGTTTCCGAGTAAATAACACAACGGGTATCAAAGCTAATTAGCGCTACGCTCCGTATGATATAATTTCGTGAGATTAATAGCGTATCATTGTGAGGTATAGACTTCAATTAGTTAATAACTATTCCGGTCTACCGAAATTAGATTGGAGCACGCGTAATTGACTATAAGTATATGTTTGTTCTTCATATTAGAAAATATCAAAATACAATGAAAACTTCGAAAACTAAGTTTTCAAGAAAATATATAGCACGCCCAGGGAACTGAAATGCATCAGAATTGCTAAAAAAATCACTCTTCATCAATCGTACAGCAGAAACGTGCACCGCGCATGGACATAATCATAAATCCACGTCAATATACTTTTATTCAAGCTCCTTGCCTCTCACCTTCTTTTTCTCCGGTAACATTCAAGTGTACAGACCAACGCCGAGACACACAAGCACATGCCCGATACCACGGGCCACTTTTCTTTTTTACCTCCCATTTGTCGGCACCACCGCGCTACTCCACCTTTTTCCTCTACCTATATAGCGCGCGCGAGAGAGAGAGAGGCGGAGGTCTCTAGATTTACGCCACTGTAAATGTATAAGGAAGCTGCTGCGCCCTCTAAGGTGTACAGCTGTCTGTGTGAATTTGCTCCTCTTCCTGATTCTCCTTTTTATTTCCAGCGTTCGCTACGTTGCAACAGTGGCATTCATTGCGTGTGCGCGCGTGATGTACGCTGTCTTATATATAGATATATCGAGGATATTCCATGTGGAATGTGATTCAATAAAAAGGAAAAAACACAGCGAGTCCTTGAGACGTTGTAAACCCGAGGTACAGGAGGGTGAGATAGACGAACATTTGTCATAAAATGGGGGGAACAGTTCGGTGTGGTCCTCCCACACTTTTTCCCTGAGGAAATCTCGAAAAACTAAAATAAGGGTTTGAAATTTCCAACGTAAACTCGGATTGTGTTGGATATGGTTTAGATACTAGTGGTTAATGAGACTTTCAAGCCGTTTGAGAATATAATTTTGTTTCTTTTCCATGAAAAGAGATGTTAAATTTTTCAAAGAAGCAAACAAGTAGAGATAAGATAACAAAAGAAAAGAATGCGTCCGTCTGATAATTCCGTAAGTTTCTACGTTTGTTCGGTCAAAATTACAACCTAATTTTACTTAAAAATTGAAAAAAAAAAAACAGAAAAATAACATTCAAAAGCAAGCACACACACAACGCTTGGCGCAAAAATTACCAATTCAGTCTAAATTGCTCTAGAGCTGCCGAGTATTCGCGCGCGGACTAAATTGTTCTCCTCGTATACTTTCAACCCGAAACACTTAGCACCGTGCGGTAAAGTTCCTAGCGCGTGCGGATTTTTATTTCGCCAGACCACTTGACACGGAAAAAAGTTCCATACATATGCATGAAAACACCTCGCTACTTTATTTCCCTCGAATCAGCGGCTGTTCCTACACAAGCGTATATTAGAGAGCTCCAGTCGTCGTACTATATAGCGGAAGTTGAGAAAATTCGCGCCAAGAGACTACGATGCGTGCGAAGAAAACTATATATGGCAACCAAGAGAGACCATCACTGCCACCGCTGTAGCTTTACAAATTTTGCGAGTTTAAAGCCTTATGTACAGCACCATGAGTGGATGCAAAACTCACTCAAAGTGCTGAGCTCTCGTTTTAATCACTTTCCTAGAAATCAGGTAGGAAACCTACATGTTTCCACGTGGCCGTGGGATAATAATTTGACTTGATTCGTTTTTCGATAGAGGCTGTATATACCATATGCCGCAAAGCTGCTTCAGGGGCCTTTTAGGGTGCATGGAAGTTTTACTTTCATAATGGACAAAATTGCAATGAAAATAGTTAATAGTTAGTTATAACATACT
>UXGD01003590.1:0-19841 GCA_900474315.1 Torymus auratus | reverse complement strand
ACAATCTTGATATTGTATCGAAAACTGTATATAAATATTGTATCGATTATTGTCTTGAATTTTGAGACAAGACAATATCAAGATTAATCTTGCTATATCGTGCAGCCCTATTCAACACTGCATAGAGTTGGACAACTTTTGGATGTAACAACGAAATAACAACGAAATTTACACGAAAATTCGATTTTTTCCGTTTTACATATTTTATTCTCAATAAAAAAAGAAATCGAATTTCGATAAACGGGTTACGGGAGCATATTTTCAAAGAAATTTTTAAACTAAATATGAAATAAAAAAAAAATTTTCATCATTTTAATCCAGGCTTGCCCCCTTAAGATATCAATGATACAAAATAACCTACCTATCTGGAGCGCATCTAACACATATGCACTGAACTATCTATAAGAATCCCTTTCTTACATTCCAAGTATCTCTAAATCATTGCACTTCAATATTCTATATAATAGATAATGTTTCTTGCTGAAATTTCGCAAATATGTTCCCTATACCACACACAAAATTGTCTATAAATTTTATTTTTATGTTTCCATTTATAAAAGAGAGAACGCGATTAATATCTAAGTGCAGCAAAAGTATTGTTAAACGTATTTGTCCGCCTCTAATTGGCCAGCGTATCTAACTAATTTCATGTATCGTTGAAGCAAGAGCAAGTGAACAACAAGCACGCGTAGCACAAATCATTTCCATTTTCTAGTATACCCGAAAAATTACGATTTGAAAAGAGGGCTAAATCAGTTTTACCCTCGAATATATCTGAAATTCATAAACGAACTCTTATACCCTAAGAACACATAATAAATAATATACAAACTCTACATCTCCGCCAAATTTTAAAGAAATTAAAACAATTTTTCTCTAGTTATCATGCGACAAAGAAAATGACTTTGTAAAATACGAAAATTTTTAATATCAAAAAGTAATGGTACGATCGTGATGAAAATTCACATACATAATATCTATAATACATGCAAAATTGTCTATAAATCTGGAGCTGATTTATCGAACCGTTCTCAACAAATTACGATTTGAAAAAAAATGAACAAAATTTTAAACTCAAATATCTCTGAAATTTATGAATCAATCCTTTTGCCCAAAGAACTGTCTCAATTGGTATACAAAATCTACCCCTACAAAGAATTTCAAAGCGATTAAGCCAATTTGACTCTAGTAGTTATTCAACGATAAAAAAAACCTTTTTTATAATTTTTTTTTTTCCTTCAAAAATAATGAATAAAAAAACAAAAATTGCGCAAGTTATAGTACTCAATATTCTTTATAACCAAAAAAATCTTCATGTCAATATTTTTTTCTTAATTTCGAAAAATACACAAAAATACGTTTTCATCAATAACTTATGACGAAATATAGCTATCGACTTTTTATTTTAAATTGTAGAGAATTTTATCCTGCATACAGAGAATCTATAATATATAAACAATATTCGTTCTAAATATTAAAAAATCAAAAATAAAAATTTTTTAAATTGAAAAATCGCTATAAAAACAAAAAAATTTATTTTTACGGAAATATAATAAGTATTGACCCCAACTTTGTAAGCAAAATCTAAAAAAATGATCCCTCTGTCGTTAAAATCGGTCGAGTAAGCGATAGGTGGCGCCGCTACGGGACAAACAACTGTATTAGTTTGTTTAACGAAACAGTCGTTTTAAAAACGAAAATAAAAATAGGAAATCACTTCAATGTTTTAATAATGGAGAATAATAAAAATTAAAAAATTCGTAAATTGGTGCTCTGCACATTTGCATTGATTTTGATATGCAATTCACGAGGTATCCCAAACCAATCTCATGTTTGCAAATATAACCTCGACAACGTTATCATCTTATCTTGTCATGCTGCAATAAATTATGTATTTCGCTGAATATCCCTTTTTCACCTTTGATATATTTTCGAATTTCATCTCCTACGTATTCAAATAATTCCGAGATTGTGATAAGAGGCCTTGTAAGCGCATTTCAATTTTTGAATTTCAATTTTGAACGACGTTGTCCGTCAAACAAACTAGTTGATGAACAACCCACCAAGTGGCGCTACCCATCGCTTAACATGACGAATATAGGAGGTGATTATAAAACTAATAAGAAATCATCCCCTTTTTTCATGATAATTTTCTCTTTCCCTCGATTTCTTCAACAATAGCGGGTTGCATCCCTCGTTACATTTGTAACATAGTCCGTGTACTTAATCTTAAATAAGAGCCATAATAACAAATATACAATCCAAAGCACACGTTTCGTTACTTGCTACTCCGAGACTTACCACCCGGAGCAACGCCGCGATTTGGGACTCGGTCTCGACTGGGTGACGTTAAAAACCGACGCAGCAAAAACCACCGATGATCTCACTGACTCCAACTACCAATTATTTGTATAGTCTTATAATTGTCGCTATGGCGTTATCTAATATTACATAAGTCTCATATTTTAATTGAATTTGTTTTACTAGTAACGTATAGCATTTCATGAGCAATTGATGGTTGTAAAATATTTAAATTAACAAGATAAATGCCCTTTTATTTTATTCAGATAATTTTACATAAAAATCATCTTCTTTTGTATCGATAAAAGATAAGTTATTCGATGTTATCATGACACATAATTTGCTGTGAAAAATAAGGTAAGTTAATATAATGAAGCGTCAACGGCGATATTGCGAGGAAGGTGGTAGTACCAGGAGAACGACAAAGACCATGACAGCTGATGGGGCAGCGCTGGGGACGATCAATAACATAATACCCCGTCGTCTACTCCAGTTCGTTCTATCATGCTATCAAAAGTGATCAGGCGCCATCTTTCATAACGCGACTTCAAATATTTTGTCTCATTGGTGTATACACATTCATTTTCAGGCGAGTAAATAGATCGAAATATAATTTAGTACAGTCATTAAAAAGATAACTATATTTTACCGTAAAGAATGCCACCTGTTACTTTCGTTTTAAAATGTTTATTTTTACAATTCAAAACTCTGGTTTTAACTATAAATAATTAATATATAACAATTTATAAACAACCAAATAAAATGGTAAAATTAATTGTAAGTTGTTATTTTTCACTTGAATTTATTTTTATATCACTTGAAACGTTTCATAGTTTCATACTTTTTGTAATATGCGCAATAGGTACTAAGTATTCGTTCCTTTTGTAAATTTAATTTTTTTAAATAATTCGTAAATCTTATCATATTTAAACTATGTTATAATATGCACTTAGTTTAAATATTTTAATTTAAAAAAAATCTAATATAATTTTATACCATCATTATGACTTTGGGATTTCCTATATTATTTTAATAATTGAAAAATAAAAAACTTTTATTGATGATTATTGAATTTAGCGGTCTTCTGAATCCATCAAATCAAATAGCTCAGTCGATAACTCGATTCTACATCCTGAGATTACTTTTCTTCATGCCAGTGCCATCTATTGGATTAATATTAAATTAAACATTTTACATTGATTTTTCGAATCGTGCAATCCGAATTAAGTTAAAATAATGAAAAATATATTAAAAATTATGAAAATAATTTCTTGAATTGCGTACAAAGAATATTTAAGCTATAAATAAAATCTCGAAGAAGATAAAACAGATTCCTGTTACATACGTAACTACATTACTGGTCGAGCTTTCTAGTTGGAGGAAATGCCGTTGGAGGTGCTAGCAACTGGGTAGGAAATATTTGCTATATTGATCCTCAAGTACCCCCGACGTCCTTGTCTCAAAGTTCTGAATTTATCGCCCAAAAGTTGTACGTGCAGGAGTTACATTTAAAACTTTCTTATCACAAGTAACGCTACTAAAAATGTTGACTCTAATTTACTCAGAAAATACAAAATAATGTGCAAGATAAAGTTCATATTTCTTTCAAAAAGTTTTTATCTATTATTATTATTTTAAATGCAAGGTAATATGCCTTTAAAATTTAGCAAGACAATGTTAAATCGAAAAATAACAAAAAATAGAATAATATATATATATATATTTTTTTTTTATTTACAAACAGTATTACAAAAATAAATAAAAAATGTAAAAATGAATAGGATACATAGCTGTGGGGATTGCATGTTCATAGGATGACATTATAGTAAAACAAACTGAAAGTACATGTTTGACAGAACAATTTATTACAAATACAATTTTCGAAACCGCGTACACAGAGAGATAATAATCGGGCCACCTGTAATTCTACGAAACGCCTACCTCCGTTTCTTATCAAGCGGCACACAGGCCGCTATTCAAATAAAAAGGCGTATCATCAATTACGGGCTCTGCTTCCGAGCGCGGTGCAGACGTCGGGCGACGATAACGCAAACTCATTTGCGCGGGGCGACGATATGACGCTGCGATAAAGAGTCGCGTGGCATGTCATCCGTAAGATACCTGTAGAGACGAGCTTCTGATATCTACAATTCTACAAAAGCCCGGATCTACAGGGTAGATCACGAATGTGCCTATCTTTCGCAAACAACGTCGCGTCTCGCTCACCCCCGCGCTGCTGTCTCCGCTGTTGCCGTCGCTGCTGCCGCCGTCGTCGTCGTTATCTGCATCAGCTCCCCGATGAGAGACCTGGAATTTTCAACATTTCAGAACTTTCAGAGCCATGGGAATTTCACAGGGCGGCGAATATTTTATGGGAGAAGGAGGTGGAAGTGGTTCGAAGTTTGCAGAGAGGAGCGGCTGATAAGACATTTATTGGTAAATTGTAACAGTGTAATTTAGCGTTATCCTGGATATTTTGTCACGCGGTACGAAGAAAAGCCAATTTCCTAACTCGGACGAAGAAAAGTCAGTTTCGCGCGAAAAAAGACAAAAATGTGTTCATACTATAGCTTATTTCGCGTGAATCTGGCTTTTCTTCGTCCGAGTTAAGAAATTGGCTTTTCTTCGTATCGCGCGACGATTTATCGTGAAAAGTGTTTCGCTGAGTATACTCCGTTCCATTATATATAATGGAGGATTATTATTTGTGATTGAAAAGTAGACTCGTGGATCTACATGTACATATTTGAATAAATATATTCTGCGATGGACATCTTACAATAATTACAGTATTCGGTATTACCTTTGAGTGTTTGTTTAGAATTTACATTGTTTTTTTACATTCGTACTTAAAATTTATTCAACTAAAATTGTTGCACTTCGTAAAAGCAGTAATACGAAATGAAACAATTACGTTTTTATATTATCGCACGTTAATGAACAAAGTTTACTAAAATTAAAATATATATCTACTTTTTGTTACAATTAATCGCATTAAATTTTTTTACTTAGCTCTTTACATTAAATCGTCAAGGAATTTTCGAAGTAATATAATTTACAGTGTTTACGTGTTACAATTTCTTATTGTGTTGAAATAAATGTTCATCATTTTGACTCTATGCCCCGTCGGTTTTTAATAACTGGTGAAACACGAACAGGAATTAATTAAAACCGTCACATAATCATCCACGGCTCATACATAAATAATCCTCCGCCACCGACAAACATATTCCTTTCCATTTTTGGCTATTCGAACCACTCGCCCTAACGGAAGCTCCACGCGGGCACCTCGGTGCATATTTAAGCGCGGAAGATAATGGCTCCCCGGTAGTCGATACACATACAATAATAATGACGAGCGATGATGAGCCAGGGATAGAGGGAGAGCACGCAAAAGCCCCTCCATCACACACACTCATGTGTGCCACGATGTCGTTGATGAAAGCGGCGACGCGCGTGATCCGACGAGCCGAAGGAAGTCACGAATTCCGACCTGACGTGACTGCGTATTCTGGATTTACCGGATTTAGCGCGACGACGCCGTCGCGCGGCTGTCCCGATACAACGTAGATTGAGAGAAAGAGAAGAGGAGAGGGAAGGAAGGAAGCTTTCGATCGCAGCTGCGTGCTCGTTGATTTTTCTTTTTGCTCTCTCCCTTTACGTGTCGGAGGGGGAGGGGGAGAAGGGGATGGAGTAAGGGAGGGGGAGATTGTTTTGTAGAGGGCCAATGTAACTCGTTCATCCTCTAGATCAATGCCGATCCTCGTCCCTCCGCTCTTGCGATCCATTATAATGGTTGCGAAAAACAAAGACAACAAAAGAACCATGAGATGACGTTAAGTTGTATTTTTATCGTGAATAAATGCGATTATAGCAAATACTACGTTCTCAATTTTAAGAGAGAAAAAAAACGATTCGCAAAATCTACGCTTAGTTATTCCAGATAATAAAAGTGCAATCATTATGGAAATGAAGACGTGAAAAAGAGCATTCTGGTGCGATACGCAAAAGGAATAAAGTGAGAAAACCGTGTGTGTGTGAGTATGTAGACGACGAAGAAGTGAAAACAAGGTCGCGTATACATGTATGTGTATATATGGACACTTTGCATGCAACAAGCGGAGGAGGACGGAAAGGAGAGCACGTTCACGCGTATAAAGAGAAAGAGAAAATGCAGGAGACTTTATTATCGGAACGCATGCAGATTTTATGAATACGAGTACGACGCGTTTGCGTGCGCGCGACAAGTGTTGAAGATGGCGTCGTTGAGCTGCGCGGTAAACGAAATAGTCAACTGTGCGAATATGCTATATGCATTCATACACGACGTGTGTATATGACAGAGAAAGATATCACTATATAAATCAAAAGTTCAGCGAACTTCGCGTACCAAAATTATACGAATTCACTGGAGAGAGTGCAAGAGAAAAACAAGATTACAGAAGAGTACAAGAAAGAGTACAAAAAGAGAGAAAAATAGTTAGAGAGAAGGTAGAAAACTGACAAGACAGCAACAGTATAAGAGTAACAACAATAACAACAATAAATGAGAGAAGCACACAATACGTCAAGAACGGCAGCGAGCCTTCCCTCCTTTCGAAAACCCTCCTCCGGCAGCAGTAAGAAGAAGTCCGTCTCTCCTCTCGTCATCCTGTCACTCTCAATCCATCGTGAAAAAAGCGGAGCAGCAGCGGCCGCAGGAGCTCCTCCGCGCCTAGCGCGCCATGGCATCCCGCGCGCACTCGTGAGAGTCGAGTAGAGCAGTTGCCGCGGCCTCGGCGAGACGAGAAGGAATCCCGGCTGTGCGCGGCGAGTGGGGCGGCGGCGGTGACGGTGGCGGCGGCGTCTCTGCGCGCCCGGGGGTCGGATTCTGCGACGATTGGACCGCGCTGCGCACGTGGGGGATGACTCTCGCCCGCCAGGGACGTAGCTAGATTCGAGGCACGAGAGGGTGACATAGACGCGGCGCGCCACGGCAACTGTTGAGCTTTGATGCGACCGCCGCCGCTTCGATATCTTCGGAGGTCGTCCTTTTCTTTTATATACGTGTATATGTATGTCTGTGTGTTTTTGTACCGTCGTGCTTTTTGGAGCTCTTTTTTCGGGGCTTTGCTCGGTAAATACAATTTGCGGCGGTTTTCGATCAATGGTGGCTGTCATATGTGTGAGGGTGGATGTTATGAGGGAGACGGTGGTATTATGAGGCGGATGTTAAAGCGTGTGCCTATGGTTATGATGCAGTTTTGTATAAATGTTAGAAATGTTAGGCGTATTAGACGGATACGATAGTTGTATTAATGCGTTGCGTAATTTTGATAAAATAGATAAATAAAAATATTTATTTAGGATTTTACTATTCTACTCTCTAAAGTTAAATTGGCGAAAAAACTAGTAAACATTAGTGGATATTTCTCCAGCATAAAATTAGTGGATATTCACTAATTCTACAATGAAGCGATTTCACTCATATTCAGTGGTTTTTCCATGATTCAACTTTAGACAGTATCGCCGACGAAAAAAATTCATTTTTCTTATTTTTGAATTCACACTAATGTTAAAATGAAAAACTTTCAGATGATTTTATGTGCATATATATTATGTGTTTTCTGAATCATAGACCTGCAACGTTCATAATAAGAGTATTTAGGGCTGCACGATATAGCAAGATTAATCTTGATATTGTATTATCTTGGCTCAATATTCAAGACAATAATCGATACAATATTTATGTATAGTTTTCGATACAATATCAAGATTGTAGTGTAAAGAATGTGAAAAATCTTGTCTTGTCTTGAAAATAACTTAACATTTTCTAATTGTAATAATTTATCGAAATAATCATATAATAACAAATTGAAAAAAAACAATTATGTAACTCTCACAAAAAGGCGTCTTTATTGACTCAATAAACTTCGGTAGTTGATGACTCTTGTATCCCCTCAGGCCGGCTTACTTAGGTACGTGAGGCAACAGAGAGGGGGTGCGCCGCCTAGCGATAGTGTGCGAACTAGACTCTGGCCGGCGGCACATATATGCCGGAAAAATCAAATTTCAAACTTGGCATTTATTTATACTTGGGCCAAAATTTTATAGTTTTTATATTTAACCTAATGTATTTGTAACTTAAAAGTTTCTTAAATTTAAGAATGTTTTTAATAGTAAATCATTTAAAAAGGTCTGAAACCCAAATAGTCAACTCGTTTACTTTTTCGCGTCTGCGTACCTTCCACTTGAAAGTGGACCTCATGTGAGACGATTATTTAGGTTTAAGAAGTTTTTATATAATCGACTGACTTTTTGTCGCACATCCACGTAACTCCATGTTTGCATGGACCTAGTGTTTCCCGGGTATTTGGGATTAAGACCTTTTCTAATGATTGACTCGCTTACTGTCGCACGCCTGCTTAACTTCAATATCATCAAGAATTTCAGGACAAGACAATAATACTTTTCATTTTGTCTGGCAAGACCAAGACAAGAGAGAAATTTTGAAGAATTTACAAGAGCCAGACGATAATTACAGAAATATTGTATTGTTTTGGTCTCGGTCAACGGTTTAATACTCTGAGTATTAAACCGTTGGTTATTTTTATATCTGTAATCAAATTGTTTGTCGAGCAATTATATATTTCATCAAAATACTTGAAAAAAGGAATATTAATTAAATCTTTTTTAATACAAAATACAGAACACGTATAATACATAATTATTATAATCATATTCAAAAATACTAACATTATCATAATATTAAGCAAAATCTTACACATTGTGTCTATTTTTTCATCAAAACCTCATAATAACTTTTCTACAAGATTGAATATCAAACAATTAGCGCACGCACATCTTATTAAAACCTGAGAAACATGATTTTTATTACCTCCATTACTCACCCTGCAAAGGACGCGCGCCGCGTCCACTCTCACTTCCATCTGCAAATCAAACACGACCTCTCTTTCTCCCAAAAAGTGTCGGGCGCAGGGTATCCAGTCTCTCTAGCTCCGATCCTGCCTCGTCGCCTGTTCTCGGTCGTCCTCGTGCGCCTTCGGCCCTCTCTTTCTCTCGCACACTCTTTTTCTCTCCCCTAAACCAACCGACGACCCCTCCGTGCGTCTCTCCCGAACCGCGCGGCGTTCACCTACCGAGCATCGTCGTCGTCCTCGTCTCTCGCATCATCTTTTCGCCTTTATACACACACAGACGCGCGAGTTCGGCGAGGCCACGCCAACGGCGAAGTTCGCGTAGTCTGCTCTCTGTCTCCCTCTCTCGCTCTCCGGGTTTTCGTTCGCTCGCTCTCGCTCGCAGGGAAATCGGCCAGAAATTCAGACAGCCACCCTCCGCCTACCCCCCTCGCACCACCACACAGTCGCGGCCGGCTTATTGATCGAAGCCCCCGCCTGCTCCTGTGCCGTATACGTATACGAGCGTTGGAGGCTGTGAACCGGTGTGTTTGGGGGGTAGAAGAGGGGGGGATGAACGCGCGAGACGACCGATCGACCCGCCGCGGGGAAAGCGCTATATACGCACACACTCCCTCTCTTGTGCGAAGTAGCAAAAAATTGAAACGCGCGCGTCTGCACGCGCGGGAGAATGAATCGCGAGTAATGACGATTGAATAATTTGAATGGGCGGCGCACGCGTGTATATGAGTATGGCAGACATATTTCGCGGTCGCACGGCCGGATGTTGAATACCGGCTATAGGGAGAGAGAGTAAATGTTCGGAGGAGGGTTTATGGCGCTTTGGGGCCGAGAGGCGAGTGTTTATTTATCGTTAACGAGATTTAGGAGCTGTCGATAAACGCTAACAATATCGCGGCCGGCCCTTCTGCGTATACGAGTGTGTGTGTATATATATGAAGTCCCGCGTTATTAGCGTGTTTGATGAATCTCTATGGCTGCGAAATGGAGCATTAAGCTGTCTCGAGTTCGCGCCGCGTGACTATATTAAATTTAATATAAATTTATTAGTTCGGAGAATTTGTGAATTCCGGGTGAATTGAAATCGCTTGATGCGTGACTGTTGTCATCTAATATTCAACAAGTCATTTAGCGTCTATTTATTTGGAAATAAATATGTAATTGAAATATTAAAATAAATTGCTGCCGACATTTAATGAAATTTTCGTCCTACTAAAATTCATATAACATTCTCTCCCAATATCACGTAGATGCTCGTTACAATTTATTAGATTATCTTCTACACGCTCCCATAACTCCGAAACTTCCATGTCATGAATTATGAAACACCGCGCGTGTGTGTATATATATATAATAATAACATTCTTTTCCATATCATTGTAATAACGCGCAGCTAATAAAGAAAGAAAAAAATCCACGCAGCCGGTTCAGTCCGAACTTATCCGCTGTAATATCTTGATTTATCCCCGCGGTGGCGCAGATAGCAAGAAGAATTATAAAGGAATGAAGAAAAATACACGCCGCGGTAAGCATGAGGCGAACGGAAAAACGAAGAAGAGCCGAGGACGACGACGACGACGACGGGAAATAATACGAGGATAAGGGGCAAAAATGATGAACGAGAGAAGCAGAATCTGCGCCGTCTTCTCTTCCGCGATAAATCGCGCGGGTTCTCTCTGTGTGGCACACACTCGACTCGTCATAACGCCTTCCCCTCACCACGCGTCATAGCCACTCGACTTCTCCTCGCATTCTCCTTCGATACGTCTTCCTCTCCTTCCGAATGGCATCGACAGCACCAATCGCCTCTTTCTGCGTTTTATCGAATTCTTCGTTCATTCCACACGCTCGTACTTCTATTCTTTGCATTATATTTTCCTCTTTAAGCGCGGGATAAGCGTACACACGTGTATTTTGTTCGCCGGAGAACCGCAACTCGCTGCCGTGAATTTTTATTACCCGAGCGAGTACTACTCGCGTTATCTTCGCCGCGGTCGTGATTCATGCCGAGGCGCGAATAAATGGTCTCCGCTCATGAGAGCGTTTGGTATACCGTCGCAAGCGAGTGTATTATAAGATATATGTAAGTATAGAGGTCGCGGCAGTCGAAAGATATGGATGCTCCGTGCGCGAATGCGGAGCGTAATTGTGTTTGCCAAGTGAAAATAACCGCGTGCGCGGAATTTCTTTAGAGGAGGAGAAAGTTGCAAGAATATTTTGGAAAGTGAACAACGACAATTGATGCGTTTGTGGAAATAATTAAAAAAATTACTCGACAGAATTATGTAGCATATTTGATCAAAATTTAGTAATATTTTATCTAAGGTTCGCATGTACTGGTAAATAGCGCGCGGAGTAAAATTATGTGGGTTTCAAGCCGACTTTTAATTAAAATTTAACCCAGGGACTACGTAATTCGAACGACTTCATAATGTATATTACACACTTTGCACGCAGCGGCGCGGCGAATGTAAAGGTTAAATTAATTTTGACAAGCACTCCGTAATAATAATAATACTACACGCGCTCTATAAATCCCGATACGGCCTCGTAAGAGCAATTAAAGCGCCATCAATCCGCTCTCGCACGGCGCTTGCATTCATCGCGCTCGATATTAGCACTGAAATTTGAAACTGTCGGGCACTATAGAACGCGGGCATTCGAAAAGGCCGTTTTTACGATTTAAAGCGGAGCTATTACGAACAAAAGTCGCACAAAGCGTCTGCGCTCTCCCAGACGCCCCCGTTTATGACCGTAGCGACGGCAGCGGCGCGCGCGTTAACTACGCTTATACACGCGGCGTCGGCGGCCATTTATTGATTATTACGCTATACGCGCGAATTTTCATTCGCGGGAAATGCACGATGCTTTATGATAATTAAATGAACTCGCCCCCCAAACTGAATATTTCGCGCGCGGCGAGTCCGATAAATGCTGATTTACCGCGCGTGTGCATTTCGACCCGTTCGCTCTCCATTGGATTATAATTAAATTCGTCGGCGGAAAAGAGGGTCAACGAGAGAAGCTATAGGCGCGCGTGCGAAAGAGTTTTCTTGAAAAATTAAAAGTCGCTGTGGCCGAACCGTATAATGAAATTCTATGCGTTTTCGACAGTGACAAATCGAGGATTGGAGTCGTTGCCCCCTCGCAGGGTTTATCTGAAATCGTGAATGGAAGAGTTAGTGATGTAAAGTAATTGTTGGTGCGAAGTATGTTATTAATTTAATTTGATTTGAATTAAGTAATAAATACTGTGATGTACCGGAGGCGACGTTAATGCGGTATGATTATAAACGTATTAATTTATATGTATATGCGTGTGATGCCATTAACACTTTTCTCACTGATTAAAGTGCTGTTGTGAAATGTGTATTATATGCTCTGGTTTTATTTGATATTCATTAGTATGAAAATAAACCATTAAAATGCTATTAAAGAAGCGTAATACGAACGTTACATTATGTTGTTATGACGTTATTATGCGTGTAACGTAAAACATCAAAAGTAAGTATGAATTTTTTTTTACATTTAAATGAAAAATTTTACTTTTATAATATAATCGCATTAATGTTTAAATAATGAAAAATAATTATTATAAATTATTATTATGAAAAATTACTTCAATGCATAACGATGATAAAGAATTCTCGAATATTGTCACACGAATAAAATTATTTCATAAAAATATTGTTAAATTACAGCGTAATTCATTTCCACATTAAATTCGAAAATTGCAAAAACGTAACAAATCCACACTACCTTCCAAACTTTCTCCAACGAATTGTCGTACCACCAACGTTCCTCTCCTCGCAGCAGGAACTCCGGGAGCAGCTCCGCGGCGTGTCTGCTTTTTACGCTGCACTTGCACGACTGACGAAGAAACTCTGCTCGGCTGCGGGACTGGCACCGATCGCATGTGGAATGTTTCGGCCAGAGGAAGGAACGTCCGGGCCGCGTGATCGGCATGCCAATCGATCCGACAATTGATTTCCTTCTCCCTCCTCTCGACGTCTTCCGCGCGCGCGCCTTGGCACACACACGCACACATGATGGTGGAAGAGAGAGAATCGCCTGCTGGACACGAACGGAATATTACGATTGGAAAATTTAAAGCAGTTTCTCCGGCTCTAGGAGTGCACGGCACTGCTTAGGATTATTGATGGCTTATTGAATCGAGGAGGTGTGTGAATTTAAAGTGAGGAGTGTATAATAAGCATTTTTTATTATATTTATTATAGCGTATAGTTTTGGTTTGGAAATTTTTTTTATTGAGCGCAATTTAGTTATTTCGTGTTAATAAATAGAATTAGCGTTAGACTTTATATAATTTTTTATAAGAATATTAATAGTTGCATTTGTCTAGGTTTTTACAGTAAAAAATGAAAAATAGATGTTTTCTCGGAAACTTATCTTGGAACAGTGTGTTATTAATATAATACATATTATATGTAATAATGTATCCCGTATTTCTATCGAGTCTATTTGCGTAAAAACACTATTATACGACTATGTCTGAGTATGGCTCAGACACTACAGCTAAAGATTAAGGATAAGTGTAAGAAAGTAAGGATCTAACTTCGACTTAATCCTCAAATATTTTTCTACACACTTTGTACTTCCGATTTACGTGACCATCACGCCGGCAAATACCTTAATCCGCCGAGCTACGTCATATCTGATTTCCGGAACTTTTTCTCATTTCCGATTTCTTTAAGACTCTCCTCTCATACCCACCACGTCCGATATAATTGCGTCTACTTTCCAATCCAGATAAACCACCTCCGCAATTCCCTCTCTCGCTCTCGAGCGTCCCGGAAGAAAATTAAATCCAGCGTAATAATTAAATTAATCGAGTCCGCACTACAACACGTATATACACAACAAAATATACACAGGGACCGTACATGTACATACGCATACAGTCGACTCCGCAAGGTAATAAAAGCTCCAACGAGCTGAGCTAATGTTATTGAGATGAGCATCGGGGAGTAAAGGGGGCGGAGTTGATTTTCCAACAAGGCGGATTGCCATTCCGCCCTCGCGGAATTTAGGTCCTCTCTCCCTCGGTTCTTCTTTCTCTCCCTCTACTCTCTATAGCTCCTAGAGCAACGCCGCGCGCCGCAGGTTAAATTGAATCGCGCGGCTGTCGCGCCCGCGATTATGCTAACGGCGCGCTAATAAAATCCCGAACGGACTGTATGTGTTCTTCCTTTTTTTCCTACCCCGGTGGGCTTCTTCGCCATGAGAACGGACTTTAAAGGAGTTTGCCAGAAGCTTCAATCGCAGGGAGAGGGAAGGGGAGGAAAAGAGAGAGAGAGGAAGCGCGATGGCGGTAATGAATATTAATCCGATGTTAATGAAAACGGCCGGCTGTTTTCTTTTAACCGCGGATGCACGAGGCCCGTGCGGATATTAGAGCCGCGTAGGGCGTTACGTTCGATTTGATGAAAATAGAAATGGCGGGTGTGGTGAGGTGAATTGTAATTAAAATATACCGTTGCAGAGGGGAGGCTCGATTGGTACGGTAGATGCCCGGATAAGGAGATACGATGAGGTGTATCGGTATAAAAAGTATAAATATAAGAAAGGAATAGAAGCATCACTTAAATAATTATTAACAGCTCACTCTGAAGTAACCAATTTGTTCAGTATTCAACTAGCTGGAGTCCAAATACACACCCCGCTACTAAATAGCAACTAACCCGCCACTATATGAAATAATAATAACAGCTTTTCCCGCAATTAAATACGACTTAATTCACTCCACCTCCATTTAATTTTTCAAATCGAACTATTCCACTAAACTATACTCCCCGCACTCGCAGCCGTATATATATACAACGATTTTCCCAGTGAAAGCCTCTAGCACACCCCCGCGGCGTGCGGCTACCGACGCCAACAACTTCGACGGGGGACGTCGATGTTTGGCATAATATATTTAAAAGCCGAAACCCAGCTTACCTCTCTACTTGCGCGGCCCGTAGGTACCCATTTGCGCTGGCTTTTTCGTTTCGGGAAGCCCAGATACACACGCACCTCGGCCCTCATCACTTATTCACTGCGAAGGCTCTCAGCCTCATTATTCGTTAAAAGCCCGCTGCGCAGTGTGTATATACTACCGGCCCCCTAGGTGGCACCCGTAAAAAAAAGAGGAATGCCAGAGTATATATGGGGAGTGGAGAAAGGAGACGTTCGAAGCGAGATATAATTGTTGGCGGAATTCGGAGGAAGTGCATAGCGATATACTCGCGCGGGCGTCACGCGAAAATATAATTCATTCGTTGCATGTGAGGTTGCCAGCGATATACATGCGCGCGGCCCTCGGGGGAATTAGCGCGTAAATTAATGTTTGTGCACTTGATTTGCATAATACACGCTGATTATTATCTACTTATAGCAAGGGTAGTGCATATTCATCGTTTGCAAATTGAACGCCGCCGCTGTGCGCGGGATGAGCGCGTGGGACGTGTATACGTATAGACGCGAGTGCGATTAGTATGTGCGCGAGGGTGAGTTTTGTGTTTTGGAATTCCTCATTTTGATATAAGTTAAAGAAATCATATTTTGATCTTTTTATTGCTTAATATTTGAAAAATGTATAGAAATGGAGAATATATATCCTGGTGTAGGTATAAACGGAGTGATCGAAGTTCTTTCAATGTTATGAAAAGCCCACCCGAGAAATGAAAAACAAAAAGTTTTTCAAAAACTACCATAATACCGCTTAAAAAAATCGTACCATAAAGTGTAAAAAAATCTACCGAAAATTGTAGAATACAATACAGTAGATTCTCTTATATTATCGCTAGCAAAATGTAATTCATCCACACACCTAAAATTTGGCACTGTGCAACTATACCTCACGCTGAACAGTATTTATAGCTTTATTTTTCAACGCCCATAGCCACCAAACCTAAAACCTCAACCCTATACATAAACTCAACCGCAAATCGAATCAGCATGGCTCTAAAGCATTGCGCAAAGCTCGCGAGCGGAACGAAGCGTGACAGTGACAATCGTCGCGCTTTCGAGCCACACGCGCTCACCAGATTCATAAAATTCGCCCGATTACCCTTTCTCGCTGCAACGCCAGCCTTCTCTCTCCTGATGTATATACATATACAGACGCAGAGAAAGACCGAAACCGCGCAATCCTCGCGATGGCTGTCGGTGCGCATTAATGCAGTCATAAATCACGCGACTCTAGAGAGAGAGAGAGAATGAAAGCTCTGAGGCTAGAAGGGAAGAGAAGATACCGAGTGACGTCTCGTAAACGCGGTTGCTTGTCGTCGAGTGCACGGAGCTGTCTCGATGCGCGGAGAGGATCGACGTGAGCGTCTCGGAGGGCGAAACTTCATCTCTCTTTCGCCTCGCCCGTCACACAGTTGTATTCGTCGTCGTCGTCGCCCGTCGGGTTTTTCGGGGGTCGCGAGAGTTGCAGACGGAAAAGCAGCTAGAGAAAGAGAAAGAGGGAGAGATGGATTTTCGCGGTGGAGTGGTAAAGTTGCGAAGTAGAAAGCAGTAAAAATAAATGGGTTTGTTTAGGGAGAGAAATAGAGAGCTTAAGTTTGTAAACAAACCTTTTTAGTATAAGACTTTTTTAAGCTTGGTTTTTAATTTTTATTTTCTGTTTATTTGTACGTTTGAGGATAAATACCTACTCGTCTTTGAAATATAAAAAGAATTTTTGTAATTTAAGTTTCTTTTAAACGATGAATTTAAATGTTTACAAAAGCTTATTTATATACACAAAATAGTCCATGAAATATTTAATACTATTATTTATAATGCGAATGCTTGACAGCCCAAATACTTCCAGAAAATAAATACAACAGAACAATGGAACTGATAACAACCATTGCAATTTCCCGTGTCGGCGCCAATGTAATTTTCGCGTGTTTCCTGCGCATACATACCATGCAAAACAGCGCACCCCTATATTTTGCGTCCACCGTACTTGGAAAGCATAGATAACTGTTCTATTTGTTAGCGAGAAGTTTACTCTCACAGTAAACCGTTTAAACCAACTTAAATCTCTACTCAAAGAAAATTAATTCTTATATTCACACATTTAAAAATAAAAGCTGACAACTGTAAATCCGATAAATAACACGCGATTGTCTTCAATCTTCGGCATATCAATACTTCAAGCTCAAACAAGTGTCGCTTGGGGCATCAGCGGCAGTCCCTCTCTCCCACGCCCGAAAGAGAAACAAAGGGAACGCGACGACGACGACGACTACCTATATACACACGCGCAGGAGCGAGAGAAGAGGCGCAAAAAAAGGTATACGGGACGACGACGACGACGCCGGTCTCGAGATCGAGGAGAACATTTCCCGGACGTTGACGTAGCTCCCGCGGGGAATTTTCGCGAATGGGGTGGTCCACCCCCCACGGTTCACCCTCTCTCTCTGTTTCTCCAGCCCCTCACAGCTACTATAACGGCGCACGTCGTATGCCTCCTGTATATATATATACCTATATACACCTTTCTCTCTCTCGACGCTCTATAGCGACGCGCTTTCAACTTTTTTCTCCCGGGCAGTTGCGCGCGTCCCCGACGCGCGAGAGCGCTTTTTATCCCTTCGTCAGAGAGATACGAAACGGTCAGCTCGCGCGCGCGCTCACTACGGGCAAGAACCGAAGTTTTGTGCGCGTGTAGAAGGCATAGAGACGCCGAGCAGAGGGGTCGGGACGGGAATGAGAGGGCATTTTTCTCGGCTCTTGTAGAGAGAAGCTGCCGAAGAAAAAGTCCGGGAGCCGCGTGGATGGAAAATGCTTGTTTCTATATGATTCGCTCTCTCTCTCTCTCAGCGAGCGTGATTTGTCGCGCGGGTTATTGTGTGATTTTGCACTGTCACGTTGTTTTTTTGTGGTAAAAATATGTTTATAACTTCTGGTGTTTAGTTTATTTTTATAATTTGTATCGTACTGGTATATATTTTTGTTTATAAATTCTATAGTACTATTATACGAAATCTAAATGTGCATAATATGATTTTGTATATGAAGCAGCGTATTCCGTAAGGTACACGTTTCCCTGCGAAAAAAAAAACCTATTTCAAGATACATGAAATTCCAATCTCACCGATATCCCCGCCTATACACGAAAACAATTTGACATATTTCATCATATTGAGCGGCTTATTATTCAAATACCCGCGCAGACAGATTTTATCCGAAATTGTCGCCCGAAAAAAAAGTCCTGAAAAATTCATAATCCTATACTCGCCGCATAAGCCCGCCGACAATCATTCCCATATACCGGCGAAATCAAATATCTTATACATTCCCTCGCCGGAGCCCGAAAAATCTCAGATCCAATTTAAGAGGTAAAAAAAAAGAGAGTATAGTCAAGCAATTCCCATCGCTATTTCGCAGGATGCAGTTTGCGCTATAGCTAGACCTTATGTGTATAGATATCCGCTTGAATCTGTCGACGAAGAATGCGGTCACGACGTTCTCCATACATACATACACACTCGTATAACACATATATATATATACGCGCGAAATATCCACGTCGACAATGCGCGCGTGAGCATTGTGCAACAGGAAGCAGCCGTCGTTGTCTCTCCTTTCTCTCTCTCTTGCTTACTCGCTCGCGCCGATGTGTATCCGACTATATGGACAGCGGGACGTGCGCGTGGTGCTAATAGCCCCGGGCACGCGCTCCCGTATGTCTTCGGCGAGTCTATCCCTCTCTCTCTCCCTTTCTCTTGGTCTTTCCCGGTCTCTCTCCCGCTCCGACTCGGTTGCCAAGCAATACGCGTACCGCTGCGAAATTCGCGTCCGCGTCTGCATGTGTGTGCAGTGCGAAAGGGCGAGGAAACTAGAGCGTGCAGGCGCGGAGAGACCTATATTCAAGGCGAATTGTTTGTTGACTGTCTGTTGGACATTTTTCTTTTTTTTTATCATTTTTGGAAGATTATGCAAGATTTTTATTTGAGATTTTATTGAACGCAATGGACTGTTTCAAGCATTTATTTATTATTTTTTTAAATATTCAAAAGCTCTTATCATCTGTAAGATAAATTTAGTAGAATTCATTATGTAATGCTACTTCAATATTTTTAAAGAATATAATTAAGTTGTTTTCCACGTTTTATTATACTTAATAGAAATATCAATAAAAATCATTACCATTTTTTACAATATAATATGCATAAAAAATCAAATCTATACTGTAATATCTTATTATTTTACAAAATTACCTGTATAAAATAAAGAATCAATTTTTAGAAAACACAACACTCTGGTTACACCCCTAAAAATCTTTTGCATGCCCTTCAAAATTTCGACATAAAAAGTTTGCCTGATAAGCCTCAAACTCGCGCTGCAAAAGCGCCGCATGAAAATTCAGTGAGGGTCGTGCGAGAACTCCCTCTCTCCTTCTCTGTCCGTCCCATCGACCTTTCGAAGGGAAAACTGATACGGCGCGATGACGTCACGCTGAAGCGCGCGCAAGCTCACTCGCCCAAAGAGAGAGCGAAAGCTCGCATACATATATATATACATACGGTCTGCGCTGGCTGATGGTTTTTAATTAAAAAGAACACATTGCGCTCAGCTCTCCAACCCGCCAGGCCAGACAGACCGACCTCTATAACCGATAAAGAG
>UXGD01003589.1:0-19854 GCA_900474315.1 Torymus auratus | reverse complement strand
TGAATATCAACAACAACCAATCAAAACAGTCTTATTGTGATGACAGATTTCATCCATCACTTTTTTAAGAGAGGATAACCGAATAATGTAAAATAATTTGAAATTCGGAGCACTGATCTTAAAGTAATTAAAAATATTACTAAGCTGTATATCGTGAATCACTTTTGCATTATATTAACTTAAACCTTTATCTTGTGCAGCATCCCCGTAACGAAGATACAATATGGAACGATATTTTAATTTTGTATATGTAACTGTATTCCTGAATTGCACAATATTAATGCTGATTGGAGTATTAAACTTTGTTTTTATCGACAGCACATAATCTCATTTCTCTTCATTAAAAGCCTTTTTAATAAAGCCTCTGACGCACCCGTCTATCGAATAATTCTCAGGGAAAAAGTGTAAGTCCTTTCCTATTTATACTAAAGTAAATCGGTAATTATATAAACACTTTGTAAATGTTAAAAAGAAAATCAATATGATTAAAAGAAACAATATGAGTGCTGTCAATTAAAATAATTTCATTAGCACTCCATATTTGATGAGAGTTAGATTTTTTTCAGAAGTAGAACGTAAGCGCATTACCAAGAAAAGATTTTACTATATGAGCACTTACCGTTTTAAGCGTTCCCGTTGAAAAGTGTGAAAAAATCTTTTTACAAAATCACTTTGTAAATTTTTATTTAATAAAAAAACGATAAGTAAGAGATTTAGATTTCTTCAATTAATTGGGTTACAAAAAGTTTTTGTAAAGTATGTATTCTATCCGACTAGTGTATTTCTCCGAAAAGCCCAAAACGTTCAAACATTACATTAACAAGCACTTTTCAGGTCGCTGCCGTATCGACCTAAATTTTCACGCTCCTTTTATGATTTTTAGAATTTAATTTGCGTGTGCGGCGCTATTTCAATGAGGTCGTCAAAAGCGCTATAAACTGCGAACAGTGGGGTGTAAATTTAATCCATGAATCCTTTTTTCTCTAATTTAGACGCTTGCACAAAGAGTAGTATGGAACAATTAGAAATATACTAGACAATTACCTCTTGGAGTAAATTTTTCTGCTTTAAGGGTAGAGTGCCGTTGAACATGGTCAAAAGTTTGATTTTTCTTTAGTACAGAAATGTAATCTATAACTCTGTGCATTTCCGTCGTCATTCTTTTGTAGAGAGAATATATAGAAAAGTCGGGTTTAAAACCGCTTACTTAACTGATCTTCTAATAAGGTTTCATAAACTTGATGGAATGTAAGGAACTAGCTTCTGCCGAAATTGCCAAAATTTACCTTATAGAGATAGTTCTATATTGTTTTGAGTAACCTTATCCATATAAATAAAAAGTTATTTTCAATCAAATTTAGCAGTATAACAGTAAAGTAGTTTTGTAAATGCTAGTTTGACTATAGAATAAAAACATTTGCCAAAATTATTATCACCTAATCATATATTTAATTTATTCAAATTAATATCGGAATAATCTTAATTTTTTAAATCTATAGCACATATATTTTATAATAATTATATCAGGACTTCCAAAACTTCATATTATCTGCCTATAGACTTTTTATCCACTCAATAATCGCAAAAAAGTACAATGAATTACTAAAAATAAATGTAATTAAAATGATATATATCACTTCATGTATGACACTCCCTCCGACACTCATCCCAGTCATTTTGCCGCGCTCACCGAAAACACTTCCTCCTCCATAAAGAACTTAACGCAATCATTTCAACATTCAAGCCTGATCATATTTATTTCGTTGCGCGAGCGCGCGCTCAAACGTCGTTAACCCCATACAATTTGCCGCAGCGCATGGTGTTTTTGAAGTCGCTTCTAATAAAGTTGTCTCATCCCCCCTTCCCCACCTATCTTATCCCCATAATAGAATGAAAATTTCAAGAGGGGGCAATTAAATAGCGCGGCGGCCTAGAAGGCAGTTGCAACTCTCACCCTGACGCTCTTAGCATAATAAACTTATTGTTCGGCGAAGAGGTATGTATATATTGCGTGCCAAGTGGGAGGTAAGGAGAGTGAGAGAAAAAGAGCTGCATGACCACCTATATATAAAGTAGAGACGCGCAGAGTCGAGTCGATGCAATTCTAAAACAAACGGCAAATGGATTTTTTTACGATTCCTGTCGAGAGGCCGCGGTCTTTGCTCTCTCGCTGCCGCAAGCATTGTGCTCGCAATGATGGGAGAGAGAGAGAGGGAAAGAGAGAGGAAAAAGCTGCGCGCGTGGGGCTAGGTCAATTTATGCATATATACATGCGTTTGCTCATAGAGATGTATAAACGAACGCGCGCAAGGTGTGTACGCGCCCGCTGCAGAGGCCGTAATAAGGAATTGATAGTAAAAAAGGCGTAGAAGGAGGAGGATGGAGGAGAGAGAAAGGGCTGAGGGAGTTGGGGGTAGGGGTATAATTCTCGGTATAGCACCACTTACTCCATGAATTTTTCATGAATTTCAAAGCTGTATGTATGCAAATCAGGCTATTTTCACGGTTCGAAATGCTTTAAACGCCTTAAATATACGACGGGATAGTGGAAGCAGTGCTCACGTAACACGGTTTCCCTCTAGCGACCATTAAGTTTTCACTTTACCAACGTAAGAGAGAGAGAGAGAGAGAGAGAGAGAGAGAGAGAGAGAGAGAGAGAGAGAGTCGCGCCTTGATTAAATTATTACAGCTAAGGAGAATTACGACTTTTCTGTATTCGAATTTCTTTCGATTGGACATTCTGATTTGCTTTATTAATACACTTTGGAATTCTTCTAATATATTTAATAGCTCACGACTGCTTCAAATTCGCTTTGATGTTGAAATTTTATGTTTAGTATGCTTCTTTTCCTGAAAACTTTAAAACAAAAAAATAAAATAAAAGAAAATAGTAAGCCCTGTTTGATAAAAATCGCTATCATATTTAGCCTAATGGATTCTAAGATCTGCCCGTAAGCACGCACACATCCACATATCTATAAAAACCCGGACACAGATACACACTTAAATATAGAGAGAAACACACATTAATTTGGATATTTTCTAAAAATCTTTCTGTAGTTAGAATCAAGAATAACCGAAATTCAGATTCTATATATAAAATAGCATTTTATAAATATGAAATATTTTTGTTTTTAAACAATTACGTCGTTTTTTTTTCTTGAACATGTATAAATATGCAGTTTATTAAATTATAGAAGATTCATTTTTTTTGGTATGAGAGTTATCTCCAACATTGACAAACAGATCCTTTCTGCAAATAAAGTTCGCTCCAGGGCAAAGAAAACTCGATTTACGACACAATAAATTTCGTATAGAACTAACTGAAAAAATGACCTTCGCATTTGTTCCATGAAAAAATATTTTCTAAAAATTAAGTAACTGTATTTTTCAATAAATAATACTAATTGTATTCATGCTTCGATCTTGCAAATAAATGATGATATTGCTAGCCATATACACTGTTGAATTTCGTTCAATATAATTGCTATGTAAAAGTATATCATAAGAAGGACGGCTATACTAATAAGAATGGTAGAACAGGTTATTAAATTAATTATAAATGATAATAAACATAATTTGTATCGATGCATTACAAAATAAGCAGGAGTCGCCATACCTTTAATTTACTCACTCGATAATTCCAAAGTTGGGCAGCAATGACGTTCGGATTGAATTGTTTCCTCAAAGAGGAAGCTTTGTAATAGTGAAAAAATTTTTTTTTAGTGGGGGTTGGTGAGGGGGGCGTGGGGGGCTGCGTGGCAAGAATAACGTTTAGAACTATGTAATATAGAGAGATATTCGCATTTCTTCCATGTACGTATGTCGCTTCGCTCTCTCGCACACACGTGCGTATATCTCGGCGCGAGTCCCGTAACACTCATGAGATTTGCGAGGCAGATGGAAAGCCAAAAAGCCCTTTCAGTTTGAAGCTCTCGAGCATTTATACGCGAGTGAGTGTGGGATAGTGAGTAAGAGAGAGAAAGAGGGGGAGGGAGAGAGAGAGGAATCGAAGCTCCCTAGAGACGAGGTGAGACACATGCGCGCGAGAGGAGGGTGGAAGAAACTGGAAATTGATTTCGGTCTGACTGCGGTTCCGAACAAAATGTGGTAGTAAGCTGCAGGGGTCGAGAGGACTACTTCGCTAGTTTTCCCTACTTTTCACTCTCCCTTTTCCCTCACGCAAGTTACATAGTCGCCCGTCCTCAGCCCTCTGGCATAAATGCATGAATACACATCGCAGGTATATGTATATCAGTGTGCGCGTGTGTGTGTGCGTACGCGCACGTGTGCTTGCGTTTATTCGCGGGGGACGATTAAGCAAAACGCTCCCGTGGGAGACTGTTCTCCGCCTTCTTTTTGGGACTTCTCTTCACGCGCCTCTTTTCTCTCTCTGTCTCTCTCTCTCTCTCTCTTGCGCTATCTTCCCTTGACGATCCATCGCTCAGCATTTCTCGACAGCTACGTGCTTGAGCGAATTTCACGGGTAGGGGGCGAGTGACAAAGACTAGAAGAGCTAAGATGGATCTGCACTGCGTATATGTATATAGCAGTTCTCGGACAGATCGTCTGCTCAATAGTATATTTTTACTATTTTTCTGTCTTAACTACCTGGATCTCCCTGTAATAACCCCATTAGAGCTCCTGACTTTTCTGATTTTTTCATGTCTGCATTTTTAACTTGTAGAGGGTCAAGATGCCATTTTTATCAATTTTAGCCTTTTTAGCATATTTTCAATGATTTATAACTTCTCAGGAGTACATTTTCATAGAGGTAAAGCATATTATATTTTTTAGAAAATTTTATAAATTTTTTTAAAAACATAAATTTAAAGACATACAGATTAGTTTTTTATGGATTATCTGCAATTTAAACATTAGAATTAGGAAATAAAATTGTTCGATTATCTTGATGAACATTCATCGAGCTTGGTTAAAATAGTATAAAATGTTTCGTATCGATCCCAGAATATCGATCGACCTTGATTTTTAGTTCAAAATTAAAATTAATGTCAATTTGTGCTAAAATTGATGAAATAGTATATTACGCACCTAGAGAGGAGTTAAGATTAGATTAAAAAGTTTATAAAAACTTCGTTGGACCTTTCTGTAAACATCGTTTGTTTATATATGGTTGGAATCCAAATATGCCCCGCTTTAGGATACTTCCCTTTACTATGTCATCTCTTTTAATCTCAAAAATATTTTATACTGCTTGGGGGTTGGTGAGCAGTGCGAGCAGGATGGTAAATAATATATATGCGTGTACCCTGTATCAGGAACTTCTCTCATATAGAATAGAATAGAATAGAATATACACACGCACATACATTTTTCGCGATCCCAGGAAATGGAAATCTTGCCACGCTCAGAGGTCTCGCCCACGTATAGGTGTGTACGCATGCGCAAGTTTCGACTTTGCTCAATGATTAATCGTCACCGGGGAGGTTTTGGTTCTATTTTGTGCCAAGCATGCGGGCGTTGAATGAGGCTTTAATTGCTTTTCGACATCAATCGCCTTTGCCCCTACTAATGAGAGTTGAGAATACGGGAAATGCATCTTCCAGGTAGATTGATTTGTTAACAGTGTCGAAATTGTGAAAGACATCAATTGATAGTGGCGAATAAATCTTGCAGCGTTTCAACGTACCTAGAAATGATACTTGTAGTTAGATAAATTTCAATACTATCGTACTGGTTTGTATCCGCAAATACTACAATTTGTACAGTGACATCGTTTGTTTTATGAGGCACATTAATGCAGATATTCAAATTAAATCGTTAACTTATAGAAAAGTTATTTCTATGTTTACGAATAACTTTTATTACTCGTATATAGGTATACAAAGTTGAACAATTTATAATAGTCACGTATTTGTAACCTTTCCCATTGTCAAACTTTATTATTTTACATAATAGCGAGAACAATCGTTATATAATTATAATATATTTGACACCGCAAACAATAGCACCTTCAGCCCACAATCAATTCACCACAACGCGTTTCGAAAAATCTATTAATCTACCGACGAAGCCGCGTTGTTCGGAAACCCAATAATAAATTAAACGGTGAATTATACGCTTGCGCTCGTACATAGCGTCGAGAAAAACTCCCGCACGGCGAAATGCATCACAATCGCACTGAATTCCTTCGGAGAAGGGCTGCGGCGAATGCACTGTTACACCGGCACTCTGGCGTCGATTATATGCCTCGCTATCCGGTTGAAGGCTCGCATAGTTAGCGAGAACGGTGACGAATGCAGTTGTATTTGCGTGTCCACGTGTGAAGTGGAAAGTGCGCGCTCGGCCAGTGCATTAATGCGAAGGTCATTATGATCGCGCTTGTGCGCTTTCCTCTGTTGTACGAGCTGCACGAAAATAAAGCGATAAACACTGGTTAATGAAATGGAATTTCGTCGATTAGATTGAATTAATCATTTTGTTCTCGAGAATTAATTTGGCTGATAGCGTCGCGACTGTTGCGCGGGTTTATATCGGGGTGCCTCTCTTTATTCAATTAGTGGCGAGTACTTGCTACCGTGTGTAGGGTAATTGGATCTTTGCATGAAAAAAAATCTATTATGTCGACTTTTTAGGTTATTGAAAAAGAATAGACACGTATTTTCCATTTTGCATATAGGTAGATGAATATTAACCGAGTTTCAGGCATTTGTAATTTTCAGATTTTCGATATCTATATAGACATGTATAAAATTTTCAATGAGCTTTAACTGTTTCAATTTTCAACTAATCGAAAATGGAGAAGTACCTGTAAATTATTTCTATCCATTCGACATGACGTATTTAATAAAATATAAATTTATTTTCCATGTAAGGACCAAATTACATCCATTACTGAGAAATTCTTCTGAAGATTGATTTTTCGTATGCAAATAATTAAGATTAATTCATAAATTGGTTTACTTTTTTATTTTCGGTTTTTTTCAAGGAATGAACTACGATTCGTTCTTAAATGTAATTTATTGTACATTATGCCACAAGGAACTAAAGTTGCTAATTCTTTCTGCACAGAGTATTACTGCCCAGGTGAAGCAAATGGCTTTTTTTCTCTCAAAACAGGGATATAATATTAGTATATTATACAACTAGTGTGTGAAGTGACCTTTTTCAGGAGAAGCCATCGCAGCAAAATAGTCGCCGGCGTAGCCGTGTCGCTCGAGTGAAAAGGTGATACACGAGTTGCATACGCTATTTTTTGATCGACTTTGAGTGGAATCCGTGCGTGAAGTAAAATATCCACTTCACACATGGATTATTTTACTTCACATAAGGACTTCACGGACAATCGATAAAAAAATGTTATTCTTCAGATTCTTAATTTAACGATATTTAAATCGTTATTTTATTGCTTTTTAAATCTCCAAAATAAATAAGTATCTGTACAAATTATCAGAAGTTAATACATGTATCTCTCTATAAAAAATCCCTTTATAAAAAAGAGATTAAAACGTCATGCTCTATGGCGCGCGCATCCCATGACCTAATGTCATGGCGTCGTGTAAGAGAGAGAGAGACAGAGATAAATTTGGCGCGAAAAACGAGTGATGGCGTGCGTAGCGCGCTGAACTTCTAGTTTACTTAAATTATTTAACGCATATTACATCTATTACAGTTATGTAGATTACAAGAGACACAATTAAATTTTGAAAAGGGTTGACAATTTAAAATATAAGATTGGAAAAGCTTTTTAGCGAGATGTGATTTTTTTCTAATCCTTTTTTGACGTGGCATCTTTGGCAATTCTTCTTTGACACAGCATCTGCATACAGACATACATATATTGTGGTAAGTGCCTAAAATCAACTCTGGATGGGTGGAACATCTTTGTATACCTCCAATTTAAGTTATAATAGAGTTAATAAAATTTGCTCTGGCGAAATTATAAGCAGCGGTCGTGCCTAAAAATGATAGATTCCACGCAGTGTTTTCCTCTGATTATTTGTTGTCAGAATGGTTTATTAATTGTGATAATGAATTTCGAAGCTGCCCGTATAACCAGATACTATATTTGACATAATAACTCTGGAAAATTGGAAGCCCTAGAGGTAGAACAAAGCATGCGATATATTTCAAGCAGCGTTATTTGTGGTGTATTTGATTATGAGTTCATTTGATCAGACGACGCGATAATATAGCACTGCAAAAGTTATTTGATACTATAAATATAAGTTTTCCCCTTTCATTTCCAAATAATACCTAGCTCCATTACTTAAATTTCTCGTAAGCATAATGAATGAAGGAATGTGATAAACACACGTCATGTGATTATTGTTGCTCACACTCATAAATAACAGTAACTTTTGCTCTATCTTTGCATCCACTTAACAGTCTTCATCGCAATCATCACGTCGATTTCCCATTTCTTTAATCCAATACGCTTCTAAACTCCTAAAGGCAGCTCAATCCCTGAAAAAAACTTCAAAGCTGCCGAACAAGCTCCCCCTGCGGTACCGAGCAGAGCTCAAGTAACCATTGCCCCTCACCTGACAATGACATTAAACGGATACTGCAGAGCGTACGCCCGCTCGCAGTAGATGCAGACGATAATTGTTTTAGCGTTAGGACTCGGCTTTCTCACAGACAGTTTCCGCGCGCGCGTGCGCGAGGTCAGATGGGAATGGCTCTCTCTTGCGCGTGCGCACTCCCGACGTTTCCCGCAAGTAGCGGCTTTGCGGCAGTCCGGACTTGCATTATAATTAACCTTATTGTTCGAGTGGTGCGCGAGAGCCCGTCGCTCTATACGGGGGCAATGGTGCAGCGCTGCCGAAGGACAATCTCTCCGGAAGCGCTCGTTGCGCGACCCGTTAAGCAACAACACAGTAGAGCCCGAGATTCAAGCGCGTTCAGTGCATAGGCTCTTCGCTCACTCCAAGGGAAGAGAGAGATTTTCGGCGGTGAGGGACGGAAGAAGATTGACGAAAGGTGACGACGCGGTAATGAATTTACCGTGGAATGTCTGATGTCGTGGAATGCAGCGATAAATAATCTCAATTATTTATGATATTTTTGTTTATTTATGTAGAAAATAAATTCTTAACGTTTCTTTTTTTAATCAAATTTATGATATTTATGTTCGATCGAATGACGTTTGGATAGGATATTTCAATCAATATTAAAGTTTATTAATTTATTTATATTTATCATCAATACAGGCTATCAAACACATTTTCAATCATTAAATTTTATTTACGAACAACAATGAAAAAAAATATTTGTAACAGCTGTCAACGTTATAATTCATGATAACAAACGATGAATACGATATAACCGCAAATACCACAGCCACTTCCGCAACTCAATTCCAGCCATCGTCTAAAAATGATTTTCCCTCACGCGGGAGAAAGAGAAAAAAAGTCCCAGCCAATCATGCCGTTTAATTCCTCCCTCACTTCTACAAGCGGCCAGATTGTTTTATATAAGCCCCGCGTCATTCCTGACAGGTGTAGCAGCTTGCTCACTTCTTCTTCTCGTCCTCCTCCTTCCCCTCCTTCTCTCTAAAACAATCTCGAAGCCTCCCGGCACGTATCGCGAAGAATACCTTGTTACCTGCTCACGAACGAGAGAAGGGCTCCGTCAAGAAAAATCGCGTTCGCGAGGTTCTCTCTCTCTCTCTCTCTCTCTCCCTCTTCCTCACTCACTTTGCAGTACACTAACACATAGAAATCGTGAAGGAGGAAGAGACGATGGGTGAACAATGCGAGTGTGAGAATGGGTGATGGTATATGGATATACGGATGTTTGTATATATATAGAGAAAGGTATTCGTGTACTGTTAAGAAGATTATGCATCGAGCGCGCGTGCACGTGCGCCTAACGAACGCGCGCAATGCGGATCCGTCGCCGAGGAGCAAAGGCGAACTCTGGTTATTTTGAATAATTCCATAAACGGATTCTCGTTCGTCTCAAAACGAAAGAGATAGAGAGAGTGAGGGAGAGAGAGAGAGAGAGAGGGAAGAGGGAGAGAGATAACAAACAAGTAATTTGCGCAGGAAGCGTAGCTAGCGTGTGCTGATTAACGCAATGAGAGATGATAGATTTTGAAGTTGACGATAATATTTACGAAGTATGAATAAATAGTTATAAATCGGTTCAATAGTCGCTGATCCAGTGACATCCCTTCGTCTTATAGTCTGCTGTTAGTGGTGACCCATAACAGGTCCTGTGTATCTATGCTGATGATTACGATCGCTTGGAGAAACCTAAGAATTTTTCTTATGATCTTCTGTGACTCCTTTTTATTCACATCTAATGCCGAACTTCTCCTCATTTAGTCTCTATTGCTGCATTTTGCGGCAGCATACCCGAAATCTAAGCACTCCTAGCACCTAGGGTTATCAAATTTTTCGTTCACTCCTGTGTAGACATATCCACGTCCCGTACGAAGAAAAGCACTGTTCACGGGACTTGACGAAGACTAGCACAGCTAAAAATCTCTGATGAAAACTAGCACGACTCGCGGCGCTCGGACCGTTCTTATACATAGGACACAGCTTTTCATGTATATAAAAGAGACTTGGGATATTAATTTAGCTAATTAATATTGATTTTTATCACTTTGTATGTGTTCAACTACTGGGTATATAGATAAAATTTATAGAAGCCACGTACATATGGTTATCTTGTTACACAAAAGATTACAGTGCACACCCTCCGAGAAACGGATTTTCGCGGGCATTTGAGAATCGATTTCTGGTATCTAAAAATGAATCTTAATGCTCATACTTCCGTCAAATGGGCCCTTCAAAGGATTTGTAAAGGTGAATTTTTTGGATACATATTCTTATTCAAATAAGCCTCTCCTAGGTATCCATTACTCAGCATAGCAAGTTTATTATCAAGTCCTAACGCTTTAATACTTGAAGCAAAAAGTAATCAAGAAGAACTGCCATAAAGACAATGTTATTTGCATATTTTTTTCTCCTGTGCATTCATAATGTATTACTATATGAGTTTTTAGCGAAAAATCTCTCATTTTCCTGATGCATAGCAACAAATGAGAATCCCCAAGTCAGAAAGTTTACAAAGGACGTTGACTTTTTATTATTTTTGTAGAATATTGATATTAAAAAGTGTGCTGGTATAATAACTCTCTTAAAGGGGTCATAAACCTATAGGCCTTTGGAGCCAAAATCATCTGAAAAATATAATAAAATAAAATTAGTTATACATACTAATAATATATTATAAGTAGACATAATTTATGATCAAATGGTCCGAGATATAATCTGTAGACCAATTTTACTCAGAGATATATTATTGTCAAGATTTTTGCTTTGGTACAGCTTTTTAAAAAAAGTATTTGATAGATTTTTATGAGATAGGTCTTAAATTACATGAAATTCACGCAGTTATGGATCCAAGAGTTGGAAATATAAGATTTCCTAAAGAAAATAATTTGTAAATGCTAAAAACCACAAAACAACATAAAAGTTTATAAAATTCGTAAATTATAAGTAGTTTATTCCGTAAAAAAATATTGGTTACAGGAAATCTTATTTCCAACTCTTAGATCCATAACTTCATAAATTTCTAGTATTTTAAGACCTGTCCCATGAAAATCTATCATATAGTGTTTTCAAAAACCTGTACCAAAGCAAAAATCTTGTCAATGCAATATCTCTGAGTCAAATTGGTTTACAGATTATATTTCGGATCATTTTATCAGAAATTGTGCCTACTTACTTATAATATATGATTAGTATATATAACTAATTTTATTTTATTATATTTTTATAGGTGTTTTGGGCCTGAAATGATTTTAGGTCAATGACCCCCACAAATTCATTGAGAATTAGATAAAATTAACCTATAAATAAATTATATCTTTAAACATTGCTCGATGAAAAGATAATAATGCTTTATACCGTAGAAACCATGCTCTGATTCACGATGTATGGTTAGTACACATTAAATACTTCTAGATTTCTATGTGAATTACACAATTTATAATTCTTATTTGAAACAAATGAATCAACATCGATAATACCGAATGTTATTCATGATAAATTTATTCATGATACTAAAAACTTCGCCTCAAAAAATGAATTTTGCTATAGTTCTTTATCATTTATCTTTTATCTTATATAACCTGCAAACAAGATGGAAATATTATTCAATTAATTCAAGTAAAATGTAGTATCAATTATTGGCCTCACTCTGATTGATAAAACATATAATAAGATGTTGCGTGTTATTGTTTAAATTACTATTCTTTATACTTTACTAATAATAAGTCCAAAAGGAATGATATCAATTGGTGATGAAATTCTAGTTTCAGCAATAGCATGCATTATTATTATTTCTTGTGGTTTTATTTAATTTATAACTATCTCAGAAGACTTTTCTCCTTTTCAAATCTTCAGTAAGATTGACAAATTCCCCTGTATGTTCTTGTGATTCATAGAATTTGGAAAATATCTTGTACAACAAATTAAACTAATAAAATTTGAGCTAAGTAAACTTAAACTCGAGCACCCTCAAACAATTTATAAGACACTTAGGGGCAGACACACATCCATTTGAATTTCATCCTTTTACTTGATTGCACTGTCAAACAACTTCCGAGCCTCATTATAACGCTATTTGACAAGTGAAAAATGCACATTCACCCAATACCCCAACAATCAATCAACGAGAAAAATGTTTCGCCGTAATGGGGTTAAGTCAAACCAGGACTCTCTTTAGCTTTCTCCCTATGTAAAAATACAAGCGTCACGCCATAAATACTCCAACGTGTGGATCTTCGAGCAAGGATTCCGCTTTGCCGGCCATCAAGAGTGTGAACTTTCAACGTGTTGCGCGCCGATGACGAGGCTCATACTGAGCGAATGAACGCGGGTTAATTAAATGCGCTTTCAAACGATCGAGGACTGAAGAGACGACATATGTGCTTGAATCTATATTATATGCATTTAGACGTGTGTACGTACACGCGCTAGTGGAAGCTCGATTACATGAAACTCAAAAATTCTATTTGAGTGCTACTTATTTTTGCTTTAATCGCATAGGCTAAGTGGGAAAAAGTTTTCATTTGCTGCATAAAACTGGTTTTATGATTTTCTACTGTTTTCTTTTCTTTCTCTATTCCTTTATGTTTCAATATTTGTGTCTGAAAGAAATTATTAAATTTTATTAAAAAAACAACTTGTACTATTTCGCTCTACAGAATACTCATAATATTCTGTACTCCTTAATTCTACACAAATTCTTTACCAATTTTCACAATTTTTTATTTCCGGTCTGAAGTATCTCTAAAATACAAGGATATTTTTCCATGTCTATTCTATTCATTTTTTAAGAATGTATCCACTTTATGATCGTTTTATGATAGAGTCACCTCTGGATAAGACTCTGGAAAATGTTTTTAAAATGTTAAACCGTTCACGCACCGAATCCATTTCTTATTTGGAAAATGTTTATTTAATGTGGAATGACATTCATTGTAATTTATTTAATTACATACATAAGCCTTGTAGCAAATATTTATTCAAATCTGTCGCGCGATTGACACCAGTGCTCGGTCGATGTATAATTAAGCACAAGGTGCGCTAATCACGCGTAGAGATAGGTAATACAAGGTGTTATGCGAAAAAGAGCGGCAAATGCATTCTCTTTCGGCTTGGATCATTCGGCGAGGCAAGACCCCTCAAATTACGCTCCGATCACCGACTGGTTCACGACAACTTCAAGTCTATTCGTACCGAAGGGGCAAGAGATACTTGGCCAAAGAAGTATCATCTCCAACGATAGTCATCGGGAGGAAGACATCAGTAGGACAGTGACGAAGAGGAGCATCGAGCGAGTTTGTCCTGGGTGGGGAGCCCAGTACGCGACTGTACCATAAAGATATAAGTTTCATGCATCATATAGAGGTCGATATCGTTCCTTACAGTCTTGATGAATACGTAAAAAGATTTTAAAGTAACAATATATTGTACATACATATCTTGTAAATCTCGGAATACTTATTGTTTTTATAAAGTCGAGTAACTAGGAAAGCAAGAGTAGAGTCTGTAGTTGCCGATGTATATGTACAATTGTCCAGAATTCCTTGGGATATTCATATTTATATTGTGCTATAGTGTGCGACTTTAATAAATCTAATTTTATATCTTATAACATGCATTTCTCATTATTGAAAAATTATGCCAATATTTATTTTTACAACCTTTGCTACACTTCGAATCTTCATAAAAACTAAACTTCGGTGTCCCCACATCATCGGAGGCTATTTTTACTGTTACTTCGCAAGTGAAGCAGTTCTAATGAATTCGAAGAGGGCAACTCATTCTTTACAGTTTATTTATTTGCATTAAAGCATTTTTTATGTAGAGAGAGACAGAGAAAAACAGCGAGAGCGAGAGAGAGAGAGAGAGAGAGAGAGAGAAATCCTATACTATATAAATACGATAAATTTTTATGGACTGTCTGCTCAAGCAAAAATTGTACAATTACAACAATATTGAAGCATTGATATTTCTTTGACGGTCAATTTATATTATGACGAAAAAGTTTTTTGACTCGTTATTTTGTGTTAACTTATAAAGTCATTTTGTTATATGTCCTTTTATATCACTTATTTTAGACATTATTAGTAATCGTGGACTTTTTTAATAAATGAAATTTATATGAAGAAATAACATTATTAAGAATCGAAATTCAGAAGCAAATGAAGCAATATCTAAACATCCTTCATAAAAACACAAAGATAAAGGTTATACCACCCAAATGCTTACGTAATGAAAGATATTAAGAAATATATTTTCCTAACGCGAGATCCAACAAACACCCATTACCCCGCATTAAAATAAATACCCCTTTTCATCTCTCTCTCACTCTCTCTCACTCTCTTTCACTCTCTCTCACTCTCTCTCTCTCTCTCTCTCTCTCTCTCTCTCTCTCTCTCTCTCTCTCTCTCTCACGCACTTTCGACCCACTAAACGCGCTTGCGCACGGCTGCATTTCATCAAGGCGGCTTTACCGCCGCCAATGAAAACCGAAATAAACCCTCGTCCTCCCATGCGCGTAGTCTCTCTCAGAAATTGCGTGGCAGCGTGGTCTCTAAAAAAATTATGCCTCTGCTTCTTTTGTGCGTCCTTCCCGTGCGCGCGCGTGTAGGCACAGGCGCATTCACACCGCCTGCGCCTCCTTTATCGTTCTTCGAACCTGGCTCTTTCTCTCTCTTTCTCTTTTTTTTCGCTCACTCACTCTTTCTTCCCTTATGACTTTCCGCAAGAGGCAATATCCCGGCCAGAGGCAAGCGCGCGCTAGCGCTCGCGGCTTCGTGAAAAGATAATGGAGTGTAAACGCAGACGCGCCGCGGAATACGTGTACGCGCTCCGCTACTTATACTTACCGTGGCTGAGCGTAGAGGGAGGAGGAGGAGGAGGATGGTGAAGAGGAGGTGGAGAGGTGCGAGAAAATGGAGCGTAACCCTTTGTTCGACGTGGCAATCAGCCCTTCTCTTTCTCTCTCTTTCTCCCCCCCCCACCCTTCTCTCTCTCTCTCTCTCTCTCTCTCTCTCTCTCTCTCTCTCTGTCTGATTCTCGGGGTATGCGTAATTGTGTAGGTGCATGCACAATGCGTGAAGAAAGAAAGCGAGAGAGTCTGGGTGTATGGAATATTTATGAGGTATGGGCATGTCCGCGCAGGTGTAAGCTTCCCTCGCGCTTCTGCTCTTACGCGACCCGCCTTTCTTCCTCGTTCCTTCTCTCCCTCGTCGCCGCTCTTCGAAAAATTAGAATAGCGGCAGAGTCAGGGAGAATAGAGTCATGCGGTACCAGCACCAGCGTCTCTTTGTTTTGCAAAAATGTTTCGCGCTTGTTTTCAAAAAGGTGAAAATATATTTTCATAATAATCAAATGATGTGCGTCGTTGCTTCAAAGTTCATGTGACAGAGATTAAATGTCTCTCTGTCACAATCTTATATAATTCCATACAATATAATCTCACTCTGTTAAGTAGAATATTTCAAATTTCAGTTGAAAGTCCCGCACATCTTTAACAAGACACTGCTTCGGCAAGTAAAATGATTATTCAAGAGGAATATCAAAAGGATTGGAAAGAAAGTATTCAAAAGAAAAATAAAGAGGATTAAGACAATTATTCAAAAGGTACATCAAGACAATTAGACAAAAATTGTTTAAAAGAAAAATCAAGAGGATTAAGAAAATTGATAAAGAGCAATGTCAAGAGGAAATAGAAACCCATTAAAAAGGAACATCAAGAGGATCAAGAAAATTATTGAATGGGATATCAAGAGGATGGAGAAAAGTTTCCAAGAGGAATAACAAGAGGATCAAGAAAATTATTCAATGGGATATCAAGGGATGACGAAAATTATTTAAGAGGAATATCAAGAGGATCAAGAAAATTATTCAAGGGAAATAGCAAGAGGATCAAAATAATGAAAGAGGAATACAAGAGGTTTAAAACAATGGAAGAGGAATATCAATGGATCAAGAGAATCGTGCAAATTCTTATTATTACATATAATATGGAGTTGGCACTTTTTCTTGTTGGCGGGACTTACTACGAGAAGCGGGTACGTCGTTGGCTGAGAGAGAAAAGGAATAACTCGGCTGCGTATGAACAAGGAGAATGCACATTTTTTTTAAAACGGATTCGGTATTTGGAAGTCGATTTCTGGTATCTAAAAATGAAGCCCAGTGCTTACATTTCCGTCAAATTTTTTTGGGGATATGGGCAATCTAATCTCAAATATCCTCTATTTCGTTATAAAATCATATCCCTTCTATTGACTGTTACATTGCAAGTATTTATGATACAAAAACGTGCAGAAAAGATTATAAAAGTAGACAAGCCAAAGCTAAATTTTAAGCTCTGATTGATTCAAAAATATTGATTTTTCGGGATCTTATAATAAGCAATCAAAGATAGCGTAAGAAAATGATTAAAAATTTGTTTTCATTTTAAGCGATTCAATGGATCCAATTTTTAACCAATTATCTTAGACTATCTTTGATTGCTTATAAGATCCCAAAAAATTAATATTTTGGAACCAATTGAGCTTCAAATTTAGCTTTTGCTGTCTACTTGCAATGTAACATTTAATAGAAGACATATCATTTTATAACGCAATAGAGGATTATTTGAGATGATTTAATATCTCAAGAAAAAAGGCCTATGTGATGAAAGTATGCACACTGGGCTTCATTTTTAGGTACTGGAAATCGACTCTCCAATGCCCGTGAAAATCCGTTTCCCGGAGGATGTGCACTCTCCTTGTAAGTAAATTCGCCCTCCTACGAGGTAATATAAGCGTGCGTATACACCTGCCATCGCAATTTCTACTCTGTATCTATCTATGTCTGCATTTCAGTGTGTATATTTGTGTATGTGTACATTTGTGGGTAGGTATGTATGTGGGTGGTACATCAGCGCCCACAGACATGCGCGCGGCCCTGGTAATAGAATCAACGACCGCGGGCGAAACTACCAGAACCAAGACACACGCGCAAACGAAGAAGCAAACGCGCTACTACTGCTCCCGCTGCTGCTATTGCTGTTGCTACTGCTACTGCGCTTTGGCCTCCCATAGAGTTTGCCGTTGCAGTTAGTTCGAAATTGTTTTTTTTTTAATTGTTTTGAGGAGGAGGGGAGGTTTATTGACGGTCGCGTCAGTGTTTATATGCGAAAATAAGGTGAACATTGGGAACTATGAACTACTATTTGTTCGATTCACATAGACATTCATACAGGCATTTTCTAAAATCATGTTATTCAAACTTCTAACTCCTCTAATAATGTTTCTACATCGATTTAACGAAACTTAAAATTTTACTATATTACAAAGCTTCCTCTAGGAGGAAGCAAAATTGATTAATATCCTCCGCTAGTTCCCAGTATTTTTCTATCCAAACTTTATGTGAACTTTGAGCATTTATTAAATAAAACAGACAAGTAAATACCGTAGCAACTTGTCGTCGCTGTCCCAAGTAACTGTTCCTTGCCGGTGACCATATTCATCCGGCGCGACTCCTCTTCGCTCTTTAATATGACTTTCGAAAGTCTCAAACTTTCTTAATTAAATTCCCGCGGCTGCATTTTTTCTTATATCAGCAACTCGTGCACGCAACTAGGAAATTTACCGTAAAGAAAACTTTTGCGCTTGCACAGGCGAAAAAGTTTCATTTATGCGCCGACGGAATATACACGTAATTTGAAAATATGCAGTCGCCAGAGCGGGAGCAGGAAAAACGCTAATTACCGTTGTCTTTGGGCTTCGAGGAGTCTCGTGAATTTACCTCGATAGCCCTCAGCGGAAAATTTCAAGATGTCTCTCTCCCACCCCCTCTCTCTCTCTCTCTCTCTCTCTCGTTCCACGTCGATCGAGCAGTCACCCATTTGACGCGGTGTCGACGGCTGCGGTTCGTTGAAATTAGATGCTTAGGGGAAACACTTCACGGTGAGAAGATCAAGGAAAAAGACTTGCGAGATATTTATCTCGGCAGTTCTCGCGTTTGACTTTTGTAATTACAAGATTCATGCGGATCACATTATAAGTAGCGTGGATTGTAAGTCGGATATTCGTTGAAATGAAAGATTGTACTTCGAGTATTTTTATAGGAATAATTTTTTTCGATAAGTATGCAAAATACATTTTCTACAGTTTATTACGCCGAGAAAAGTGTTATTACGCGGAGAAAAAAAATCTGGCTTTTAAAATTTTATATTTGGCAATGGATAAAAAATATTTGAAAACATTCATACATCAGATACTCCCACATATATATACATTTTATCATTCTCATGCACATTGAGAATTCGTTATTTCCACTTTAACGAGCCAAATGTATCGTGAGCGTCCCCTCCCTGAAAATCCAACAGCCATCTGCTTAACGAGGTGACGGAAAAACCCCTTTACCTTGTTAAGCGTTCGAGAAACAGTGGCGCACGTTTTTCACACTCCGCTAACGTTCCGTGGATTCGTCGATTTTCGTAGAGACTCAGGGATGACAAAGGAAGAGAGGAAAAGAGACACATCCTTGGGAGGATAATCGGCCGAGTCAAAGGCGAGAAAGAAGAGGCTGCGGGAGGTCGGCTGGCTGTGGCGCCGTTTTTATTTATAAAAGAAACAAAATAGATCGTTTCCTGCCCGTAAATGCCGCGAAAGGAAAGAGCGAGACCGAGAGACAGCCGCGCGAGCGTGTCTTTCACTTCCGGAGACAAAAATGTACCGCACGTGAACGTCTCAAAGGTCACCTCTTGTGTCGTCAACATTTTTTCTCTATCTCCTTCCCTTCTCTCTCACTCTCTCAATCTCATTTTCTCCCCTCCGTCTCTTCCTCTACATTTAGCGATGACAGAATTAAAGGAGGGAGCCAGAAGCGCGCGCGCCCCCATACCCATAAGAGAGAGTGGGAGAAGTAATATAGTTACAAAATCGCTGAACAAATATTGGCTCGTAAAGCATCTTCATGCACTTATTCCGGGTATGCGCTCGCTTAAGAAAACATCAATGAATCGTGCGCCGGCACAAAATAAATAGACCTTAATTATATACTATAGCCGCCTATGCAGTAGTGGAGCTGATTATGTAAAGCAGCCTAAAAAAATTCGTTAGTCGAGGAGAGTTGCTGCTGCTACTCGGTTATCCAAATCCAGGCAATAAATATAATCGCTTGCCGACTGTGGAATCAGTACTGCACAACTCGCGTCCTTACCGGATTACATAATCATACCTTTAATTGATTTGCCAGAACTTAGCGGGAGGGAGAAGAGAAATAGGGAGAGCGAGAGAGAGCGAGCGAGAGAGAGAGAGAGAGAGAGAGAGAGAGAGAGAGAGAGAGAGAGAGAGAGAGAGAGAGAGAG
>UXGD01003588.1:0-19864 GCA_900474315.1 Torymus auratus | reverse complement strand
GATATGTATACACAGCAAAATTACATCGCTTAATTAACCCCTATTTTCTACCCTCGCGGGGTTACATATATACGAAAAATACTTGATACTAATAGTATCAGAGACAGTGAATCTCCGGAAAAAAAATTTTGTGTGATTTGCTGAAGAATTCGCTACGGTCAATTTTGTTGTTGTCGAAATTGGAAGAAGCCGCGTCAGTTAATCAGTTAACAAAAAATGACATTGCAAATATAGCAAGTTTTTGAATTTACATCAAGTAAACGTTGAATATCATGATGGAATGATAACATGTCACTGCAATTATACTGAGAAAAATATGTACAGATGTTACTACTATATCGTTTAGCTATCGAAATATTATTCAGTTATAGTTTCTACGTAAAATGTAAGTATTATAGAAGTTTCAAATATAATTATCATAAATGTAACTATAATATACTAATTTTTACCATAAACTACGGTAGTAACAATTTTGCAATATACGTCATTGTAACAGTAGCTATACCTATACTTTTACCTCTATATACTTTTCACAGGGAGAAAGAGGGCCAGCATAGCACGTGTTTATCAATTTACACGTGCTATGAACTGGCCCACTCTTTCTCTCCCAAGGTTCGGTTGTAATATAATATTACTGTTTTATTCTGATTTTTTTTGGTCACATCTTCTACAGCAAGCATTTCAGGATAAATGTCCCAGCCTAACTCTTCTGTGTTTTTGAAAAACTTTTAAAATACGCCAAAATTATTTGAATGTCATTAATAATCATTTATAATAATTTGAAAATTAGTTATTTGATGACGTGGAACTTTTCTGGATAAACAACCGAATAAGTTATTCTAAAGTCCACATTTTGAGAAATAAAAATTATTTTTTTTTTGTTGAAATATATGATTACAAAGGAACTATTTTATTCTGGAAGTATCTTCTTTTTCCTTACAACTAATTTAGGAAAAAAAAACAACTTTGTAAATTGATTAAAAACGAAAAGGGGAAGGCGAGCACAGTATTGTAAAAACGGGCCGAGCGTAAATAAACAAGCGGACAAAAGAATGCCTTCCGCAAACAAAAGAGTGTATTTCAGAGAGCGAGACAGCTTGGGAGACGTAGTAGAGGCATGCGCGCGCGTCGCGGACGATGTAGCGCGTGCAGCTCGGCGCTCGCGCGTACCGCAGGCGGCACACAAAGTGCGAGTATTAGAGCGATTGACTGCCGGACGTAACCCGGGTACGTGCGCCGGCCGGTAACACGTGTAACGTACTGCCACCATGTATCTCCCGCCGCCGTGTTTATGTGCTGGCCGCACATACACTTGCAGCGCGGCACGTTGCAGCCTCTCCCTCCGTCGCTTTCGCGCGCGATTCCGGAGAGGCGCAAGCGTGCGCGCACCGACGATTTGCCACATCTGCGCGCGAGCTCTGCGGCCCTCGTTTTCTCCCTCTATGCTATACCGAGGGTTCGTCTCTCTCTCTTCTCTATCTCTCCCTTTTTCCCTATTTTCGCTCGATGCTGCTGCTGCTGCTGCTGTCTGCTCTTTCTCGTGTTTTTGGCCTTTCGACATTTCGACGTGTATGTGCAGTCGGTCGCGCTGATTAAATCTTGCCCTAGACACTCTGGGGGCAGCTTATCATGCGTGTTATGATCACGTTTACATGGTGAATTTGTCGCTGAGGTATTGTTTTTATAGGATACAGGTCGATTGTTTTAGACTATGCAAACGCGATAGAAAGTCTTTTATTGTTAATCGATTTGAAACGAATTCATTTCTAATTTAATTGATAAATTATAATATATTTGCGATACGTTCTTATTTAAAATTAAAGAATTGTAATATACTTTCTATTCTTGATGGAAAAAATAAAATACACAACGTACGTAGTTTGGAAAAACTAATCCTAATAATTCAACGCAAAAACAACAAGTCGTATTCGACCCACCGAGTTTTCCCTACAGCAACAGAAATGATTTTGTAACTTGATTTCGGCTTCATCAGAAAAAGACATAAACCAAAGAGCACTCGATTCTGCATAAACCCTTTGTTACGGAAAAACCGACTCTCGGTTCTCCGGGCGAAACTCAGCTATTAATTTAAATGTCGCGCTGTTCGACGCGAACGTAATTTGTCGAGACTACCTTGCCCGCGCGATCATCGTCGGCGCGTACTCTATATACACACACACGCGCGACAGTCGGGACATAAAAACGACGCCGCTACGCCGCCGCCGGCTATTTACCCCGCATATATATTCCGAAAAAGCGCGCTCGTACATATTTCGCCATGCGTGCGAACTCCAATCGCGCAGAATTTCGGAGAGCAAATCGCTTCTGCCCGCGAGATCGCGATCGCGAACGAGAGTGGGAGGGGTGGTAAAAAACACAAAGCTCGTGCCGATCATGAAATACGTCGCGCCCAAAAATATATATATATATAAGTGTTCTGCGACTGCGTCATATATAGAGCGCCGCGCTAGAGTTTATAGCGATGCGACAAAAATGTAAATGCGAATCGCTGGATTTTAGCTCATAAATCTCGCGTTAATGTGTGGAAAAGAGAGCGAGGCGGGGTGCGCGCGAGATCGACGTGGCAAAAGAGGGAAAAAACGGGTAGCGCCGAGCGCGGGGTGAGAGAAGGAGTTGTGGGTGTCTGGAGTTTATCAGCCGCCCCCGCGCGTTACGACACGAGGGGAGGGTCGCGAAAATTCGTCGATCAGTTGCAATCATACAGCGTATATCTGTAGGGGAAATTATATAGGTGTAGATTCTGACAAAATAAATCAATTTTATTGCAGTTAATGTAGCTTGGACGTTTAAACAAAAAATCGACTTTTGATAGCAATAAAGTAATTATTACACTTTATTGCACTTTGAAGTATAATTTATACAATGAAAATGTAAAATACCTTTAGAAAAATCATGATCATGTTTAATTGTTTAGTCCGATTACTAATTACTAATTTGTAATATTATCTGGAATAAATTATTATTATTATTATTATTATGAATTTCAAAATGTTCTACTTGAATTTAATAAAAAAATTTCAAGAATGAAAAATGACAGCCGAAGTAACATTGCGTTACAGCGGTAATCTATTCATGTATATTGATTTAATAAAGATAGAATTAGAATTACAGTCTTACCAAATATTTTTTTAGTACCCAGACGCTTAGCTTTTCAAACAACACTTTACCTGATAGTGTTAAAGAGACAAACGAATGATAGGCAAAGAGGAGAAAATCAAAGAGCGAGCAAGAGAGAACGAAAGAGCCAAAGGGCGAACAGGACAAAAAGAGAATAGAATCTAAAGAGAGAACAGGCACGAGGCAGCGAATAAGAGAGACGGACAGAAAGGGAAGAGACGAGAGCGGAGTGGGAGGAGGAGGTGGGGGTGGGGAAGGAGGGCTTCACCACGATAGATCACGAGCGGGCGGCAGTGTGCTCCTTCGAAAAACATCCATAAAACGCAGTAGGGCGGACTCGGCGACAATAAACTCTACATATAAATCTTGTCCTGTGACGCCGTGATACGCTGATGGCGAGCACGATAATCTCCGAGAATGCGGGACCCTTCTCCCCCCTCCCTTCTCCACCGCTACCCCCTCCCACTCTCCTCGTCTTCTTTATTCTTCTCTCCGTCTCGCTTGTGTTCCACTGTCCGCCAGCGCTCGCGCGCAAACTGCTTCACCCCTTCATCCATCCTAGAGGGACCTTCTTTCTCGCTAAACGCATCCCGAATTTGCATCTTCGAAATACGAGTTCGGACTGCATAAATTTCTCCGGTCGTTTATAAACTTTGCGTCCCCGTGATTCTCTCTCAATCTCCCTCCCCCCGCGCCCGTCTTCATCCAGCGCGTGTTTCTCTTTCTTTTTATTTTCGGAAAGAGGAAAAGAGAAAGAGGGAGGGCTCTTGTTTTTCTTGCTCGCTTTGGTTGCCTGATCCTGGCTTAACACATTAACCGTGGGGTTAAAATATTTTGGCCATATAGTCGTGGGCTTTCAATCAGGTCTTTCATCGATTCTTGCGTGGCTCGTAGTTGTTCAAGAACTGATTTATCTTTCGAAAATTGGGATCGATCGAATAAATTTTGGGATAGGTATTTTTCTTTATTTTTATGGGAATCATTACCTCGAAGGTTATTTACGACTGTTTCACGAAGGGAAAATTGAATAAGGTGATTTATATATTGATGCAAAACGTCTTGCTTTGAATGATATTTTGCTATAGCTTAAAATAAATTTTAGAAATAGATATGGACGATTTTGGAGAATAAATAGATGTTTGGCCAATATTGGATTTTTCCAAGGAACGTTTTTATTGTCATTTTGCACTCAGGAATAAGATTCACAACTATATGCTTATCAAGTGTTTAGATGAATTAAAAAGTTTCAAAATCGAAATAAGCGATACCAACATAGAATCATGTATCAAAATTTCCTTTTGCCTTTATACATCAGTAAACTGTTTATTTCAGAAAGGAAATAAATCACTGTAACACAGTTTAATCTATTAATATAAAGAAGAATTACTAAAAAGTAACCGATTTGAACCAACTCTCCCCTACTGAATAGTTAACTTTAAGAACATTTTCATTCACACAAGCTTGGAACATCGAAAAATCTGACAACAGTATATACTTATAGCATTTCACTCCTAATTCCAACGCTCCTAAAATCTGTGAGCTTCTCAATTCATTGGTTGCACAAGAAGGCGCCATAACCGAGATCTCGCAATTAATCTCGTTGACGCTCCAAGTTGAAATCGAAGTCGTTTAGATTGCTGCTTGTGTTATACGCATACATATATACCTCTTTACGTGCGTCGGGCGTGGAATTAAAGTCTCAGAGAGCGCGCGAGAGCCGGCGGCAGCGTTCGCCCCTTCACGTCTCCTTGCGCGTATCTCGGGGCCGTAATTCACCGTGCGCGGGCGCGTTTCCTAAATGCTCCTAACTCTCCTATTCCTTCGCCCTGCGGATCGAACAATGGCGCGTGAAATTTCAACTTTGAACCGTCGCGCCGCTTCGTCCTGCTTCCCTCGCGCGCGCGCGCTCCTCTCTTCGTTGCTTCTCTTGCGCGCTGAGATTTGCGAGGCTAATTTTCTTTTGATCTTGTTTGTTGATTCGATGCTGGTACATATTAGGAAAATTGTGCAGTTTTTTTCTTTGCAATTTACGTTTTCAGCTATTGAAAAATTAACATAATTAAATATGAGATTTGCCACTTGATATCTCTTCCAACGAACTTGGCCAAGATAGAATTATTTTCGGATTTCGAAAATTAAATAAATTATTCATCAATATAACAATGAGGAAACAATATAGCTTTTATTAAAAAAACCTGCAAATCACATAAATCTTGATTATACATTTTCGGTACCAAAGCACCAAAATTTCACATTAAATTAACCGATCGTCTTCTCCCGAAACGTAAAAAAGTAATTACTTGAAAGTCAGTGGCGCTCTAATGAACCATGCGATTCATCCAATTTATCCAATCCAACAAGTGGAATCAAGCCACAGTTCGACGCGTGCGCCGGGCACAATTTTGCGACGAATCTCAGAGCCGCTTATTCGCAAGAACGAGAGATTGCTTACCCTACTGTACGCGAGAGGAACTCCCACGGGTAGTGTCTTCCCCGTTGCACTGAGCCATCCAGACGACAGAGCCGTGCTGCTTCGCAAAAAAGTTGGCCGGAAAAAGCGAGAGCGAGAGACGAAAAGCTCCGGAGCGGCGCCTCGACCTAACGAAGCGAAGATCCGCGCGATACGTAGGTATATATATATGTATATTCCTCGGGGCCGCTGTGCACAACGCAAAGCCCGCGAGATACGCAACAGCTTCCATACACGCGGCGGCTGCTTGACACGTTTAATCGTCGCGCTCAGCATCTTAGCCGCCTTCCCTCTCACTCTCTTTCTACACGAGCTCTCTCTGTCTCTACATCGCTGATGACGGGGCGGCGGGGCAACCTACATGAGCGCGGGGGCCGTTAACGGGCTGCCGTTTTCGATAAAGCGCCACCGCGCGGCTGACACTGATCGCGCAGGACGTGCGCGCGCGCGAAGCCAAGCTGCTCGTAAAGTGTTTAGTTGAGGGGAAGCTTGATGCCGGCGATGGCGACAGAGTGCGCGTGTGGAGAGGAGAAGTGAGAGGGGGAGTGAGAGAAAGGCTCGAGAGAGGAAAGGCGCGCAGAGGAAGCTGAGGGGGGTAAGTTCGGAGGATGGGTAAATCGCTTCTGCAGGACGTTTTCTCTCGTAAATTGCAGGGAACATGTAAAGTATGTGTGATAATGCACAGGACGTGCGATTATTTCTTTGCTCTTTGTTTTTCTCTTTAGCTTTGGAGAGTTGTTTGAAAGGTATTTCGTACTTTAAATTATTTTTTAACGTTTAAAGGTTAAAAAATAATTAAAATGCATTTTTATTTTCTACTTGATGGGATGATCAATGCAAAAGGATAAATAATTCGATTAAAAAAATTTAAATGTAGCGGAAGTAGACATTTTTCGCGTCTATTCCTTACAGATCAATCAAAACGAATCTATAAAGGCTTAACAACATCCGGTCATTACTTTTTTAAGAGAGGATATATTTAGGATAGTCTATATGAAACCAAAAAATCTAATCTGGTAGGTGTGCCACTCAAAAAATTATTATTTATTTTTGGTACCCAGTTCTTTGATATTTCCCGCAGTTCATTATTTAATTTTAATATTAAAATATATAAAATATTTAATAATCTTTAATTTAACAAGGAATTTTCATACAAAACCATATATAATTCAACAAAAGCCGAAGTTTTTGTTCTGCAACTCATCGACCGCAACATTAATTATAATGCACATTGAGACAGCTAATCAATTGTACGCAAACAAAGCTCGCCAACAAGGAGCAGCAGCAACAGCAGCGGCAGCATCAATCGTTCCATCAATCACGCGCAAATCATTGCATCGAACACAACAGATACTTTGCCCCTATAATCTCCCTCAGCACGCACACAGTATACACACAGCCTCAACCCCATCCACACATTCTCATCGTGCACAAAGGGTTCCCTATACAGCTTCACGGAGAAGCAGAGGAGAAGGAGGATGCGAAGCGCCCTCCTCCTGCCACTGGCACCTCTCTACGTCGCGCGCGCGGCGCAAAGGCGAGTGAAACTACACGAGCTCTGACGCTAATAATTGAGTGCCGTTCTGTCTAGTTAGCTCGCAGGATCTCTCGCGCTTCCCCTCCGTACACGCTAAACTCGTCACGTTATCGACTAAAGCGACAGCGATGCGTGACAAATCCATCTTACGTAAAACGTCGCGCCTCCGCGCCGACACGATTAGATGCAAGCGGCAGAGGCGGCGCGTATATAGGAGTGAGCGCTTGTTTAAAGGGGTTGCGGAGTGGCGTGTCGTCGGCGAGTAGGGCGCGCGAGATCGAGCGATACGTCGTCGCTTGGGCATGGCTGGCGAAAACTGTTGCGCTGCTTTAACGTACGAGATTGAATTACTTTTCTTCTTTTCTAAATATACTTACTTTTGCTATGGGTGTATATTGAGTAAGAGAGAGTATTGGTAAACATTCTAATTATAAATGCAGGTTCTGATCAAACTTTGATCTACATAATTTAATGTAAACTATTTACTTCAATTATGTTCTGGTAGTTTTTTTACTTCAAAAAGCTCAATATATTATTATAGTACTAGTTCTGAAAAAGGTGTTTTTCAAATTATTTGTTTTCAACACATTGAGGTTTGAACTCACTCTCAAAATAAAGAATTTATTTTTATACTTAAGGAAATCGTCAAAATCTCATTGGGTGTTAACATTACTAACAAATTATATTGAGATAAATTGTAAAGTAAAATCTTCCTGTTAATTTATCTTCAATATTACACTTAAATTAGATTATGCCTACATTTTTCAAACTATTCTTGCATTGAATTAACCTGAAATGGTAATCAAAAGTCATACGAATCTCACTACAATGGTACACTATATACAAATAGCCTTTTCAGGGACCGAGCGGCCGTAAAACTTGCAGCTCCCATTATTAAATCTCTTGCTCAGTATTTACAAGGCTTGGGGACACAAAAAGGCGCGGAGGGGTAGAGAGAGAGAGAGAGACTCTTGAAAATTCACACGGCGTGGAGTTAATGGCGCGAAGTGGCAATCCGTAAACGAATTTTAAGAAAAGTTTGCAAGGGAAGCTTTTCAATTTCAATGGCTCGGATTGGAGTCGAACGGGAAGAAGAAAGAGGACGAGAGGGTGAGTAACGCTGGAACGCTGGAGAACGGGAAGAGAGGTAGAGGAAGAGATTGGGTAGAAACAGCTCGTAAATTTATGGTCGTCGGCAATGACGATTGTGCTCGTGCGCGCGCGTCTCTGGCGCGAGATAACGGGGCCGAGCGCGCGCTCTGCTCGACGACAAAACGTCGTCGCTTGGCTGCAGTGTCTCGCGGATTTTTTATCACGTCCTTCCTTCCTGCATTCGTCAGCGACGGCAAGAAGAGGCAGCGCCAGCGCCACACTCCCTCGCCCCCGCAGGAGATAGAGGAGAGGCGGAGGGAGGGAGCGAGTAAGTCGAAGACGGGCAAACCCTGGCTCTCGAGTGAATAATTAAATTACGCGAGCGAGAGAGCGAGCTCCGTTCCACACTCCCTCGATCTCTCTCCCTTCTCTCTGTCCTTTTGATGGCTCCGAAGACGCCCGAGGAAGGGGGAGAGGAGGATGAAGAGCAGGAGTGTAGCGGACGGAGCGGTGAAATTAAGGGAGTATACTGCATCACGAGAAAAATATGAAAAAGAACGGAGCTCGGACTGGTAGATGAGCGAGCGGAGCAGAAATTGAGATGTGAGAGAAGAAAAATAATCTGTCCCTCCCAAGAGACAGTATCCTGCAAATATATAGATTTTTTGAAAATAGTCATATGCATCCATAAGAATATCAAATTTGTTGACTTTTTGATAAAGTACATCTGAGAATAACAAATATATCTCTCAAAATTGCAAACTGTCTACGGAACATAATACGTTCCAAAGCAACTGAACATCCGCCCTATTTGATAGCACTTCATTTCCGCCTCTTCTTTCTCTCCCGCTTCTTATCGAAAAAAGCCATGACACGAAACGTATACCGAGCATTTTTCGAGCCCACATACACGGAGAGCGGCGCGAACATGCCGATGATCTAACGCCGCGTAGATTTCTCCGAGGAATTCGTCGATCCTCCCGCGTTCGCGAAAAATGAGGACGATGAAGGAGCGCTCGCTCTTTTCCTCCCTCGATTTTTACTCTCCCCCCCACATCGTTGATCCCTCGGCCGCACGCTCGACGGATAGACGAGAACGCGCGGCCGATCACGCGGGGGAATTGAATGTAAAACGAAGTGCGCGCGGCGGCCAAGATCCGAGCCACTTTCACGGAGGAGCGCGGCCCATTTTTCATTAGGTCGCCCAAGAATGCGAGCACACGCGTCGTCCTCCCCCTCGCACGCGAAAGCGGCCAATATATCAGCAGTTGAAAATTTTACGTTTCGAGTATTGGAATTATATTGCCGACCTTGGAAAATAGAGACTTATACTGAAAATCGGAGAGGGATGTCAGCGGGGTGTGCGCGCGCGTGGAATTCCCTTTCTCGATCTTATTACATGGATATTGTCCTCATAAATCATCAATGTCCTCTGCGCTAAATTACGAATTAGAATATTCTAGTAGATATTTATATTTGCCCGTATACAAATGTCTTTTTGTTATTTATTATAATAGTTTGATTCTTAGAATCATTATTTCTGCGCAACTTGCATAATTTACAGTGATCAGATGGACTGAATAAGACAATTTAGTAAATACTGAAAGCAGAGGCTTCATCATTACAGAGCCACTGGCGAACGAGGCACGTTCTTCGAGCTGAAAATAGGGAAGCATTTCCCGCAGCGCAGAAGAACGCGCGAATTAACGAAATTTCTTTCGGGGCAGATTTAATTTTCAGGGGAGTATAGAGAGCCGGACGCGCCTTCCGAACGCGCGTGAAGGCGAAATGGCCCTCCTCGTATACAGTATAGACATAACGTATACATGCACGCGCGCAAGGGCTATATAGATTCGCTACGTGCGGTGGCCCTCGGCGCTGCTCCCTCTGGCTGCCTCTTCCCGAGACAACGACACAATCAATAAACAACACGTGTAGATAACAATCCCGGATGGAGGATCGCCCTGTTTTCTCGGAAGGCCACGCGGTAATTGTCGTACGTGCCCCGTCCGAGCGCGAGCGCGCGGCAGCTTCTCCCGCGCGATCGTAACGCGCGCGAATGGATGTGTATGTGCAGCTCTCCTATACATACGTGTATGTATATATACACCTTCCGCAGAGGGAGAACGAGCTCTCTCTCTCTCTCTTTCTCTTCCACTCTCTATCCGTGACGCGCGCGGGCGTATATATGTAGGAGAACCGATGTATCAGGTATAAGCTGTGTGTACGCGAGCGAGCGCGCGCATCGCGCGGTGATTACAACGTACGTGCATCGAAAAATTATTCCGGTTTTGCATATTTTAAGGGAAATTAAATTGCAAAGTGCTCTGCCGTGGCGCACTACTGCCTCATACCCCCCCGATTACCTAACACGTTCCGCGTATATTTTCCGTGTGTATACACGAGGTTTATAGTTTTTAGTTTTGCAAGCGGATTTTGCGCTCGAAATGGTATCCGGAGCATCAGATAAGTAAGTGCTTGCTGTGGTTGTCAGTTTTTTTAAAAGCTTGGGTATAAAAAGTAATGTGCTATATAAAAATAAATGTCATTGATTGATCACAAGAAATGTATATTATAAATATTTCAAGCCTGCACAATGATTTGGATGACCAAATTCTCTTCTTACTATACGTATAAAATTATTAATGTATAATATTTTTTTAACAGAGTATTAAAGCTGGTTATATTTAAATGTTGACAGTTATCCTACTATGTAAGTAATTTTATATTTACCACAATGACTTTCTAACAACAGAATATATTTTTTTAGCGCCTTCTTCAGTCTCCCCGATCTGCAATCAACTTCGGACTTACCTTGATTGCAAAGTTTACGACTGAAGCTCGATAAATAAAGACATACGACGAGCAGAGAAGTTGCAAAAGGCAAATCAGCATAATAGCGAAAGACGAAGTACGCGCTCTCGCGCAAGATCCTCGTGGGCTAGCGTGAAGAGCAGTAAGAGCGGAAAAGAGAGGGAGGTAGAGCGCGCGCAAAAGGCCAGAGCGCGCCACCGCTCGAGCTCGCGAATAAAGAGTGCGCGCGGATTAAGAATGCTTCCTCGGAGACGAGTTATAGTCGCTTCCTTCCCGTAGTTGGAATTAATCGGCCATTCCGGAGGCGATGCATTAACAGAGACGGAGGGCGCGTTCTCTCCTCCTCTCTCTCTGCTGCACGACCCTCTCTTTTTAGCTATACGCACTGCGACTCTTTTTTGCCCCCGGACTTTTCTGTCGCTCGGTGCCTCGTTCGTTAAGCGCAAAGACGAATTTCACGCTCCTTCGTTTTCATCAATTTAAACTTGTACATCTGTTAATTGATTGTCTCGTAAACGCCAGTTTGACTTACGCGAATATTTGAAGTAATTCAATGTCATTGAACTCTGGGAGACCCATGTCTATCTGCTTTAGAGAGAAAACTTTATTTATGTTTTCATTAAATCATTTATGTAATTAATAATTCGTTAGCGAAAGAAAAACTTAATACTATAATATAGTCGAGAAGTCATTAGTTTTGAAATGTTGTTGAAAAGTTTATAAGGTATAACCCGAGGTGTGATTTGTCAATAGATCTAATTCGACCACACACATACTTCCTCACACCTCTTTGTGGGAAAACTTAATTTATTGGGATTTTGCATGAAAAATCCATTAGATCCATCAGATAGAATATTGAAAAATAATCGACACGTATTTTATGGTTTCGAATTTAACATTTATTAATAAAGGTATAGCAAGTTATAATTTACGACAATTGTGACGTGACAATGGCGTAGTATATCTATATAGTGTACAATTATGACGTTATCGCACTTTTCATATTGCTATATCTTTGTTAATAAATGTTAAATTCAAAAAAGAAAAAGTACGTGTCGATTATTTTTCAATATTCTATCTGACAGATATAATTGAATTGATTTTGTTTTTCATGCAACATCCCAATTGAAGATAAAAGAGCTAGAAAATGTGAAAAATATGCACCTTATAAATTATTTCAAAATTTTCCGAATCATTTTCACTTGTTTACAAGAAATTAATCCGAAAAGTGATCATATTAGTTACACCCGCTGAGGAAATTGTTAGCCACAGTTTTTTATGTAGCTTTTAACAAGACTAATTTTATTTTTGAAGTATCCAGAATTTTTATTTAGTACAACTTACTATAAATTTTACTATGAATTACTTATGTCCATATATTTTTGTCGATTTCAGCTTGAAAAAACTTTTTCGAATTAAATCGGCCGAATTAATTAAACATAATTTATGTAATAATATTTTATGAACACAAGGAACAGTTACTAAATCCTTTCGTTAATTTATATATTTGACCACCCTCCAATGAATAAATTTTGAATATTTCAACGATAAATTGGTGAAAAACAATACCATCGAGCGAAGCCGTAATATGTTTTGCTTTCGGACTGAATAATTACGTCAGACCGGGACAGCATCGGGAATGAGTTCAAATTTAGCGATTCTCTCACTCTTCGTAGATGGCAGCCAATCTAGATCGCGTCACGTTACGTCACGTCAAACCGCATCACATTGCGCCCAGGCGTGTAGGTTGCCATTAGCCGTCCCTTGCGTGATGGAAATCCAGCCTCGTGCGCAGTTCGCGTCATTCGCCTTCTCGCGCCTGACGCGTATAAGAATGAGAAATTAACATATCCATCAACGTGTTTATATGGATCTTGGTATTAAAGCGTATCCATAGAGAGGAAGAACAACATTCTGAAAAAGAAAGCATCTCGTTGCATGCAGCATTTTTCAAGTATATCTTGTTACATTGACGCGTCGTATAATATACATAATTTATACTAATTCAAACATGATGACCAAAATGCAAATGAGATAAATCTTTAATTAATAATTCCTTGAATCTAAATCTATGAAAGTCTCACATTTTATAAAAAAAAGAGAAAAAAATAATCGCACCATTTACAGTAGTAAGAGAAACTATGCCATAGTCTCCACAAAGAAGTTGTTTATTATAGCAACAAATATGTAGTCGAGATAACTGTTTTTATGAGTTCCTTTAACAATATGCTGATTAGTGTGGACATTTGGATACCGTATCCAATAAATTTTTTTCGTTACAATGTTTCTTTATAAGAATATACACTAAAACTTACGTTTCACTTGTCGAATTAACTGTATACTCTGCAAAAAAAGTTCGACATTATAATTATACATAATAGTTCATTCGAATGCAGCAGCATAGAATAATCTAGAAAATTCTACCTATTTCAAGTTATTCCTTTGTTTATCAATGCTTTGCGCAAAAAGTACCAAGTGGCGAGAGGTGTGGGAGCATTATTATGATGTCCTCCTCCCGGCTCCACCCGCTAAATCTCGTATGCAAAGCTAGCGCAAAATAAGCCAGCCTCTCGCGCCGCAGTGGCGGACAAAAATCAGAGCAAAGTCATAGCCAAGTCTCGTTTCCAAAGGCGCGCAGCCGAGCTTAAGGCATTTTACGCTGGATTAGAAAACCCCCGGAAAATACCGTTCCACGTCGCTGTTTCGTTAAAGCGGCTTCGCACACCTACACACATACCCACACTTTCACTCGGCAAACAAAAGACAGAGAGATACGCAGGCGCGCAAAACGTGGCCCATTAAAGGGATGCCGCAGGACAAGACAACGCGCGACGTTCCGATACGTGCCGGGCATTCGACCCGACTGCATTCGAGCGAGTTTCGCGAGTCTGCGGCATGCAAATACGAAAAGCTCGGTGAGGGAGAGAGAGGGAAATAGAGAGAGAGAGAGAGGCGAAAACTTGGGAAGCGCCCGGGCTAATTGCAATCTTGACTTCACTCCTGAGCTTCATAACGCGCGAGGTAAGCGCGCGCGCGTGTGCGCCTTGTGCCCGAAACTTTTTGGCTTATTGTGCTTATTAAGTGTCCACCGGGAGATGCGATTCTCGCACCCTTTTCTATCTTTTCAGAGAGCAAGCGCTAGGGACTCCCGCCTTGCCTTGGATATCTTTGAATTCTTCATGCTGCAGGTTATTGCATAAGAAATTACGTAAAAGTTGTGGCGGTCTATAATATACATTGCTTATTCACAGTAGTTTTGAAATAAATTAATAATGTATGTATACCTGCAAGGAAATAGACAGCTTTTTAATATGAAGAATAATTATATTTTGAATATTCGTAATATAAATATATATTCATTTTGCTTCCTCAAACATGAAGGTTAAACAAATTTTGGAACAAAAAAATTTCTAAAAACGTATTTGTGTGTGTATGTGGGTGTGTATGCGTGTGCACGAGCACTAGTAAACTTATTGACTTATTGCAAATGTTTGCACTTCAGTCGTTAATTCGGTATTCAATCTAATCTATACGATTTCGTATCATCGCGTAAATACAAGTAAAGTCTTATTAACCTTGTGATTGTAAACAGTTTATAGCGAAAAGCTTTTTCCCCTGTTATGAAGTTTTTTAGATAATACACCGGTGTAACACTCGTTCCGCAGTTTAGGCCCCAGCAGCGCGTCAAACTAACTTGTAATTTGGAAACAACGATTCTGTTTTTGAGCACTAGAAATTCGGAGCATATAGTTACTTGTTCGCAAAACTTTTAGATTTTTATAGAGCTAAAATAAACCTTGAAATTTCTATAGAATTTTGTATAGAAAGCGACATAATACAACATTTTATATGCAGTGAAATAAAATAAATATTAAAATTGCCTCAATAGAAGTCTTTTTTTTAACCAAACCGAAGCCGCTTTTGTAAATTAATTAAATTTTTATTAATGAATACACTATAATAAGTCAATAAAAAATATTATAAAATGATCGATGTATAAAATGTGGATTTGAATTGAAGTCGTTTTGCACTAACTAATATCTCAGTCGTCTTTCCTTGCATTCTTGGTTATTTTGACATTACCACGCGAAAGAGATATGTATAACGATATAAAAAATGATGCAATCTCAAATTGGAGAAAAATGAACTTTAGTCGTTTTACCACCTACACATATATCTAGATTAGTTTGGGATTTCATAAGAATCGTCCGATTCGTTTTAAATTGGTCATTCTGAAATATTTTTGGAAAAAATTCTTTTTTGTTGTCGAAGGATAATAGCAGTAAATATTACTAGATAATCTGTATATATTATTGTTATGTAATATGTAGAAGGAAGTTTTATATCTCAGATCGATCCTAGTTTGTTATATATTATTACAGTAAGATATACGTTCCCATATTTTAAAATATGTAATAAAAACCTTAGATGTAAAGTAATTATAAAAAAATAGATAATAAAACGAAAAAAGTGAGTTTTTCGTGCTTTTTTGTAACCTTAAAAAATATTAACTTTTCCGAAAGTTATAATAGTTTAAAAGTGTCCAAAGATTCATAGTATGTCAGAATTAAAAATATGACCAAAGGTAGAAGGAAGCCATCCAAGAACATCAATTGATTTCATTACATGTATATACATATATATATCTTGTCTTTTTAATTGTCATTTCACGATTAAAATTACACGACAAGCCATAAAAGAAAAAAATCTCTTAAATTTTCGAGAAAATTGCCACGAAACCCAGCAAGTACCGAGAATAAGCGAATCCGAAGCCCGCAGCGAAGCCTCCTGAGGGAGGAGAGGCCACTGCGACACTGTTCTCCCATCGCCGCGCACATATACACACGCGCCTGGCTGGGAACGTGCGCACATGCGCGCGGCCCCCGCGTCTGCGACGACGCGTCCGGCTGGGCGAGAGGAGAGGAAGACGAGACGAGCGTCTGACGGGACAAGCGCTGACGCCGCCGCCACCGCTGCTGCTGCTGCTGGCGGTCCACTTAAAATCGATACGGGCGCGATGCAGTCGCGAGAGGAGCCTCTCCGTGGGGTGCAATTCATTTGCATAGGAATTGCAGCCGTCTAGCCCCCGCCTCCCCCGCCGCCCGCCGCCGCCATGCCACAGCTTCGCTTCGCGTGTGCGGAGGCGAGGATTGATTTTTTCGACAAGAGAGTTGCACCTTGCATCTTCTCTGCTTCTTGAGGAAGAGAATGAGAGAGGGAGAAGAAGGGGAAAGGCGCGGAACTACTTTCCCGAATGTTCCTCGCCAAGTGCCACTTTGGAAAATTAGCTGTATAAAATGCCCAAAGGGTCGAATTAAGGACCGGGGCTTCTTCTTTCCTTCCTCCTCGCTAAGCACGACGATACAATTGAATATATACGCCCCCTGGCTTTCGTCTTTTTCACAAGAAGGAGCGCGCTATTTCTTTGATATTTCAGACAATTGACAATGTCTTGCTTGGGCAAAGGTTAATTTTATAACAAAATTCGAAGTTCTCATCCAAGTACTGTTCTTTTCGTTGTCTGCAATAACTTGCTGTTTACCTTTCAAACTGAAATTTATAAAAGTAGTTTACGTTTACTGTTGTTCTACTATTAACAAATATTCATTCGAAAAATTGCCACTGTAGAATTAAATCAGCGATCGTGCTATTTCTAATCCTTTAAATATTTTTCAGTAATTTTAGTAACGTCGCTTTGATACATGGATTTAATGAAGTTGTCAATGAATGCGAAGTGTAAGGACAGACACGGCGAGTTTACAACTGAATTAAAGTTTTAAATTTCATGCATGCCATATAGTTCACTGAGACTTACGGACGAAGGAAGTGTGAAAGGGGAAACGCGGAGAGATTAATGTCGTCAATCACCGGAACACATCGCGCCGGTGTTGCGCGACAGGTGTTGCATCTTGTTTAGCAATCAAGAGGCAAGGGCAACGACAACGATGGTCAAAATTTCCCACCCGACCATTGCATTTTGATTGTTACCAGTAGATAAGAGCCGATTAACGCCTCGCTGTCAGCTGCGGTCGGTTTTAATGCTTGTTTTTTAAAAAGTACGTAATAAGAAACAAGTATATGCTACATGTACAATGTAAGTTGTATAGATGTGATATAAAAATAAAAGATTTATTAATTACATGATTCGGCAATATATGAACAAACAAGAGTCCAAGCTTAACTTTATTATTATTTATTATACAGTAAAAGTCTCACTGACGAATTTTATAAGTATTAAATTTATGTTTTGAAATTCTGTAATAGAAATTATTTAATATATAACGAAATTGTAATAACACATAAATATAAAGCCTAATTGAAATCAACGAAGGGACTTTCAAGATAGGGTCATAAGAAATTATGAACTTACTATCTCATAACGCAAGTCAGCTATAATTTTTATATAATTATATTTATATATCAAATAAATAAGATAAGGAATTATATAATAAGCCTTATCTGTAAATTTTATTTTATACATGGCGAATTTAAACAGCGAAATGTCGTTGAATTTAATGGTTTCCATAAAATCTATTTAAAGAAATTAATTAAAAATATACTTTACGATATTACGAGGTCATTTAAATTGAAATAATCTCATACATTTCACAGCAATGGGTATTTTATACATAAGATTTAAAAGATTTGATATGTTAATTGCAATTAGTTTATATGTTTATAGAGTATAAGTAAATAATAAATACTACTAGAATATTCTAAAACCATTCCGTTGGTGAAGCATTTACGTGACGATTGCATAAACAAACCATGTAGGTAGGGCTGCGTGCATTGAATTATGCGTACACGTATACGAACGCGCATCTCGAGCACGCACAAAAAATGATAATTTCATACCACATTCACAAAACAATTAATTATCATTCGCAGGGAGAAATAGCGCATGCACCTCTAATCCTTTAGCGGCAATTACTCCTGTTGGGGAAACAATCTACTTACGAGATGCGCACCTGCTTTACGCGTAGCGTGCAGTAAGCCTGCCCGCTTCTGTGCGACGCCCATTAACCACCTTAATCCTCACTTTTTCACCTTATAGAACTCACTTGGGTGCGCATCCGGATGATCAATAATTTTCAGATGTGCGTGAGAAACAGCTGTAAACACTTCTTTTACTTCGCGACGCATTCTCGCGTATATATACATACAGACCCTGCAGTATAGTTTCGCACGGCAAGTCTCACCTTGCAACGTATTTCATTACGCATACGTCTTCGTTTGTGCATATTTGTCAAAACAGCGCACGTCGCTGAATTTATAATGTAACACGAAGTGTTAATAAAGCAAATGTTCGTATGAAAATTAATTGGAATGCAAAATTATAAACATTCTTACATCTGTATAATAAAGCTATATTACACACATATATGTAGCCTTGAAACAATCATTTATAGTATTGAGGTTTAATCCATACATAATATATGTTTTGAAAGAAAATGATTTTTTTTAAAAGAGTTATAAATATTAATCAATTTTTGTTAACCAGCCATATAATTTCATTTTATATCTGCACATTTGCTATTACTATGTGTATTATATGTAAAATATTGGCGATAATAATTATAATTTTCTAAATTCGACATATTCACGTGCTTATCTCATTGTATTCTGATGATTCGGAGTCGACTTTTGCAGACCTATTGCGTCAAAACTATTTATCAGCATAGTAATGCAGGCAGTACTATATATGTAAGATCCACAATGAGAGCTTTACATAATCATGAAATATAAAAAATATACTGAAGTTGAACTATTAATTTTAGCCTCGGGTTACTAGAAATCTACATCGCGATGTTAATTATTGTATAAACTAATCAAAGAAACATTGGACTCATCACAGGACGCGTACTGTTACGCTAATGCAACGTTAGATGCATGAACTCCAGATGAATGCAGTGTAAGCCAAATGTCTTATCGGTGCACATATCGATGCATCGGTCTTCCTTTATTTCTTTCTCACCTCGCATACTTAACACCTGACTTACGCACTACAGGGATCTCTCATCGCTTTATGCCTACGTTGGACGCACTCTACCGGTCCTTCGGTTATTTCACACCTCGCGTTAAAGAGGCGACTCCTCGCCGTGCGCAATTACATCGTCGCGCGCGCACACACAGAGGCGCGCGTTCTGTACTAATTATCCGGCGCTATGATGGATCACTTCCCGTACGCGCGTGTACGCACAATGCACTTCGTTATTCCCATTAAAGGCCCGTGCGCGCACACGCAAGGCCCAAGGCGTGACCGACGCGATTAATCAACAGCGTGTTAGGCCCGCGCGAAATGAGCGCGAGAGACACCCGTTCGTTCGCTTTTTTGCGCCTCGGTTGATGACGACCAATGCACGAAACAAGCTGGTGCTGGCATCGTTGGGTATGTTCAACTGTGATTTCACGCTCTTGAGATTTCTCGAGGATGTGCGTATATGTACGATCTGTCGTTTGATCGAATTGATTTTACTGAAGAACGATTAGTCGATGTCGGCAAGAGGTGGTAGATAAAAATTTCTAATTACTTCCTATAAATATTGTAAAGGTTTTAATACGTAGTTATTTTTATACGAATTTTTCTATTAAAAAAAATTCAAAACTTAAAATATAGTTTTACTTTCTCGAGGCACTCATTTTTATCATAATTAAAATTTCTCACGGTAATTTCGTACAGTTCCAATCGATTGAGACAAAATAAATTTATTCGCGTCATTTTTTGCGATTTTCAAATGCACCTAACTTTGTGCCAAATTGACCGATTTTAACGATTCTCATACCAAATTAAAGCTCTTTTCTTCTACTTTAAT